>CAJVSB020000154.1:0-210600 GCA_911865555.2 Thlaspi arvense
TTTCCTGCAAAGGCATATCCTACGCCCAACCCACCATAATGAAGAGATGCACTCTCCCGCTTCTGAAAACCCTGGCAAGTGACGCTGCTTTCTCCTAGCCCGCTTTGTTCCCTGTGAAAAGCAAAGATTGAAGCAGACCAGCCAAAGCAGGTGCCTTCAGCACTCTTTCAGTCACAGCTGCCCCCACCATCCTACACAACTCAAGCAATGCTGCAACTGCATTCTCTTTCCTCTTGGTGTCCCACATCGCATCATTCCTATCAATCCTGCAACAGCCATTTCCTCATTCCCCACTGCTGCAGCCCCAATTGGCTGCCTAACTATCAAAGCTAATGCACCTGCCGCTTCCTCTGCAACACCTTCTACTCCCAAAGCTACCACTAATGCAGTTACA
The DNA here is from genome assembly GCA_911865555.2 of Thlaspi arvense. NCBI lineage: Eukaryota > Viridiplantae > Streptophyta > Magnoliopsida > Brassicales > Brassicaceae > Thlaspi > Thlaspi arvense. The sequence goes on from CAJVSB020000154.1 coordinate 395, forward strand.
GCACCTGACTCGATCATCCTTGCACAATTACCAGTGTGGGTAGACAAATTAAATAAAGCTGTTACTGCATCCTTCTTGCCTCTTGGTGTCCCCTCCCTCAACAGATGTGCCAAGGCTTCAACTGCCCCATCTTCATCTGCTATTCTCTTTTTATATTCATGAACTGCAGAAAGGCTAAACAATGTTGCAGCAGCATTTTCCTTGCCTCAGTTGTGTGCCCAAATCTCAATACTTCAACAATAGATCCTAAACACCCTTCTTCATCCATTATCCGGCATTTGTTCTTCTCGTATATTGATAGATTAAGCATTGCAGTCACAGAGTTCTCTTGCCCAACAGCATTTGAACACAAAAGAACTGCTTCAGTGGGGAATTGCCCCAGCTTCTGCAATATAAGCTCGGTTTTCTCTTCCAGTTTTTGCCAGCAAACTTCTCACGGGCAGCAATAGTTTTTGCTCTGTCCGAGCCATTGGCTAGCTGTTGAATGAGAAGAGATGCTGTTGCCTTGTTAGCTTCAATTGCAGCCTTGCTTGCTGAAGCGGCTGCAAAGGTTTCAGAAGAGATATCTGTCGCTTCTGGGGGATCATAAGGCATTCCATGAGCTGTACACCACTGCAGGATCAAGTTTCTAAGGGCACGATTGGGAACAAGCCTGGTGTGCACAAGCATCTGACCAGTCTTTGGGCAAGTACAGTGGCCTTCCTCCATCCACCTTGTTATGGAAGATCGATCATAAGTCTGTCCAGTAGAAATTATCACCGGATCTTTCATCAAGTCCAGCGATATTGGGCAATAAAAGTCCTTTGGATTGTGAGAAATGTATCTGCAATTTCTTAGTAATCAACCCTTCTTTGGTTTCTTGCGCTTCCCACTTCCCAATTCCATTTCATCATCATCAAACCCAAACAACAAGAATCTGCAATATCTAGTCAGTGCCACAAATCCATTAAGCACTGATACAGTTGGCTCCACATCTCCCTCGTGATTATAAATCTGCTCTTCCAAAAACTCAATTTCCGCCCTAAAACTTTTTGCTTCCCGAATTCCCAATCTTCCAACAAAAAAAAGATACAACTCCACCGGATCAGGAATTCTTCTGTTCTCAACTGATCAAGAAAGGCAAAGAACTTAAGCCTCAATTCCTCATCATGTTTATCAATCAATAATTTGGACCGCCTCACCTGCTTTTGCAACAATTCGACTTGTTCCATGATATCGTCGCTCAAATTTAACTCGTTCAGAGGAAAACATCCAAAAGCGTTGAAATTTCTTGATTTAGATCATGAAAACGCCCCGAAATCGACTGGTTTTGAAGTAAAAGCCACAACTTACTAGAGTGGAAGCAGTAATCGAGGAGTATCTTCGACCGGTACAACAACAGGTAGAGCTCCTTGAAGCACACGCTTGCCGTCGAGGACAGGCTGGAATTCGAGCCCGAACTGCGAAGGTACTCCAAGAGAACGACGAAGACCTCCAGCTTCCTTATCAACGACCGCGAGTTCTTGCGCTGAAGCGGCAGCGTTTTGCCCGAAAACAGCTCGATCAGCTCCTCCGACAACGCCGCTAGGGTCTCCACCAGCGCCACGTCCTTCAGATCCACTGGCGCCAAGAACGCCTCCAGCGACGGCGACCTCCTTCTCCTTAAAGACGCAAATATCGCGGCGGACGCCATAAATTTCCTCTCTGAGCGTGTATGTATGTATTTATTACCTTATATCACACCCCTATTCTGTATATATCTGCACATAAATGTTTCTTTCTCTATATGGATCCTTGTATAACCGGATCGCTGCACCTCGCCGGCCTTCCTCCGCCTGTATCGCTCTAGGAATCTCTGCAACAATTCGAGAATTGAGGTGGCTTTTGTATCGCGCGCTTGGAGATGGGATACTAAATTTAAGCCAGAGAAAGGAAAATTCAACACCGGGAAAAGTTTAACACGGAACCCGCGTGAGATACGAGGAAGAGAAGAGAGAGTTGGAAGGTTGGGTTTTCGATTGACTGAACTTCCAATGAAAATTGTCGTCTATTTTCTCTCTCTAGCAATCTCTACGCAGCCGCTTCTGAAAATCTCTCTCTCTCTCTCTCTCTCTCTTAGCTTTGACGGATTTGTATTATGCGATCCACGCTATTCTCCACTCTTTTCTTTTTCTTTTATTTTTCTTTTTCCTTGGTTTAGAGATTCAACTTTACCCTAAAATAATGCGTTGACTTGGGCTTGTGCTTTTACCCTTTCTCTGTTTTTTTGTTTCCGTTTGCCAGCGCTTGGGTTGAGCTGTTTGCGGCTAATTTTTTCTTTCTGAATATTTTTCTCGAAATATGAGAAAATAAATTTTAAATCTAAAATATTTATGCCTTATCTATTTATATTTGGCTCCAGTTACTAGGTTTAAATTATTGTTCCGGCGATCTTCTGTAACGGGGAACCGGGAGTTCATGACATGCGTAAAAGTCAACAGAAAAAAGAGCACCCCCGAAAACACAACTTATAAAATATTTCATTTTTTCATTATAAAGTTATGTTGTAAAATTTCCATCAATGATTAAATCACTAAAATTATCAGGTTATTATTGAACTGATTTAAAACTAATTGGTAATAAAAAGTAAAATTAATAAATATATTATTTAATTATAAATAATAAAACTCTTTATTTTATAATGAGTATGACATAATTTAAATTAAATAAATTTTAAATAAAATTAGTAAATATATTATTTTAAACTAGTTAAAATTAGTTTTAATAAAAGTAATCAAAATTAGTTAATTTTATAGTATTTGACTGATTTTAATAGGTCAAATTTTAGTTAAGCAGTCTGATCTGGACTATTTTTTAGGCTAAATTACGATTAAACTGATCAAACCGTTGATTCCTTCCGAGTTTTAAAATGTTGATTAAAAGATGATTTCTTTTCTTGTTATGGCAAGCTTTTGTTCCTTTAACTATAATGGAAAAAACTGAAAAAATAAGTTTTTTTTTTTTCATGTTACCAAACAATGCCTTATCTTACAAAAAATTCTATTTAAAACTTGAGGAAGGAGCCATCACTTTATTCACTAAAACTTGAGTTACTTCTACTTAAGTCTAAAAGCAGATCAATCCAATCTAACCTAATGAACACCATTACTTGATTCACTAATTCAAAAGGATAAAACTCTAATTAAGTGGATAAAAAAATCCTTTGAATTTTTGTACAAGTAAATTCCATAAATGACAATTTGAACATATTTAGGTATAAAATGAGTATTTTTCTATTTTAGAACCGTCCAAAATTTAATAAGATAAACTTCCATCACAAATCTTTTTTTTTTTTTCTTAACTTTCTTTTTTATCGAAAAAAATGAAAATCCTTGTCTTTTTTTTTCTCAAACTTTTTCTTCCTCTAAGAGTCAAAATAAATGTATTTCTTATTTTTAACGTGGAAAAAATGTATTTAAAAAAAATTTGGGTTCCGATGCGAAGCAATTGGGCTTTCGTAAGGTAACATTTAGTGGCCAGACTTTTTTTTTTTTTTTTAACCCTCATTTTTAGCACCCTAACGAGGAAAAGCGGAGTATGATCCACTTGCCGTTGACCCCCAAAAGCAGGAGCGCCACTGAGATCGTGAGGAAGCATTTTTTATATTATTTTTTTTTTTTTGCCCTTTCCATTAGCTTTTCGCCCAAAGAAGATAATGATTAACATGTGAGCCTTTTTCGGTCCCCATTCTCTGTTTTCATTTTCAAGAAATATTAAAAACATGTTTTAGAATTTATTTTTATTTTCATATATAAAAAATATTTTTAAAAATTTAGTTAAAAAATAATAAAAAATTATTATCTCTATTTTTACTGTAAAACGTGTCAACAAGTGTGTAAATATATTGATTTTTAATATTTTTGTTGTATCCTTTGTTCCCTACTAATGTTGCTCATCTACCAATAGAGCACACAGAAAGAGTTCATACGCTGGCTTGTGAATAGAGCACGAGCCCGTCCGCTGGGTTCTTCCTGCTTTGCACGTACAAGGTGTCACGGCCTAAAAAATAGATTTATGATTGACACTAAGATTAGAATAAATTTTAATATTATAAATCTAACATATAACTTAATATTTAATTGAAACAAAATCTCATATAAAATCAAAAATAAAATTAAATTCAAAATCTCAACTAAATTATAATATATTTGTAAAATCCTCTCTATAGTTAAATAGAGCTATTTATGGAATCTAAAAATACAAAATTAACATAACTGAAATAATTAACTTTTTCTAACTAAAAACAAAAGTAGCAGAAATAAAAGACTCTTCTTAAACAATAAGATCTAACTAAGAATCAAATTCTAAATCTGCAAAAAACATAAAAGGCGAGTCGACAGACCCAATGAATAATAACATATTTATAAGAATAAGGGATTGGTATAATATACACAACAAAAAACTTTATGGTATAACAAATTCTTTATATTTATTAGAAATTTTAAGGAGCTCGTAATCTAAAAGAGAACATATATCGGAAGGCGATCTCATAGTCAGCTAATAACAGAAATCAAAATATGGCATTCTCATATGTCTATATACACATATACACATATACATATACAAGTCTCTCGTGTTGGCTTAACACGAAAGTTTAGCACCAACCTCTACTAGATGAGAATCTTGTTTAGAGTGTACTCAGTGTAACACCTACTGTCATTAGGTACAGTGTTCTAAAATTTGAAACTTTCTTAAAAATAGTTTTTTTAGAAATAACATAACATTTTAACAAAACTTTTCATTTCTAGATGTAAATAGCAGATAGCTTGTTCTAAACAATTTCAAAAATTACATACATGTGCCTTGTCATACTTTCATAACAGAATTTAACCAAATTTTCAGAAAAAACCGATACATCATATAAAATCAAAGTTGTAACAGATATGAAAAACTGTAAATACTTATAAATATATATTATTACTCATAAAATATATTGGAATCAAATAGTTCAATTTCCTGTAGTACAAGCTTAATGAGAAAACTTCTGAGAAATCTAAAACCATAAGATCAGTAACATTTCTAAATTAAAATTTTGAAATATTTAAGAGTTTAATTTATTCTAAAAACTCTTAATCAAACTCGTTTGGTTGAGAAAATCTAAATCCAAAATCTAGTTTAGACCTTAAGGTCCAAAACCCAAATCCATATTTAATATTTTTATATTTTTATTTATTTACTTCTCTTAAAGAGAAATCCAGTTTCATATTTGGATCCCAAAATCTGAAATCCAAATCCAAAAACTCAATTTTAATCTAGAAATCCAAATACAACTTATTAGTTCCACAATTAGAATGTTTATACAAGCTCAATTTCATTATATTGTAGTCGTTGTTATTGTTGTTGTTGTTGTTGTTATTATTATTTTAAAAGTTCAAGTCAATATTTGAAATCTAATCTAAATCCACTTATTCAAATCCACTATTTAAATATATATATATATATATATAATCTAAATTTAAAACAAAATTCAAATCTTGAAATTCAGATCCAAAACTCAATTCACTATCCACATTCAAAATAAAAGTCTTTGCACAAAAACTAGATCCGAAAACTCAAATGTAAATCCAAATTCATATTCATTACCCAATTCCATAGGTCTAATATCACAATCCCAAAATAAATCCAAAACCTATATTCTCAATTACAATTTTAGTTTTATTAGATCTAGACCTATAATTTCAAAATCATCTCAAAACTCTCAAATCGAATCCTGGAACCATCATCCAGATCCAAACCCAATATAGGGTCTATATTACAATCTAACACCCAACCCATTTTCACATAATTGTGATTGAATTCAAAAAATCCAAACCTAAACAAGATTTATACCTAATTAATGGGGTTGTCTTCCTATTTCTTTCATCAAAAGAATCCTGCAACAAAACAAACTTCCAAGTCTACAATGACGGCTTCTAACGCTGAAGAAACTTAAGATAACTACTTTGCCTTCATCAATTGAATAAAATCAAAACTAAAAATGGTAGTGATGCTTGCAACAATGATAGAGAAGGCAACATAAATTGGTGATTATGTCTTGATAATTTCTCCCAAAAACTAAGTCGATTAGGTGAAATTAAAGAAGAAATCTCGTTCTAATAGCTTATAGTGATATGATTGGGTGTTTAATTTAAGATCAAATTGCATTTGACAAAATTACAATTAAGGTTTTAGATAAGGAAACAGGGATGATGATCAAATCCAAATTATTATGTATTTAGGTTGAGATCAAATCATATAAATCTGAAGGATTTGATAGGATTACATTAGGGTTTCAAATAAAGAAACAGGGATGATGATCAAATCCAAATTTTGGGAATTTCCAATTTAATCCCTCAGTTCCGGATTACACGTGACTTATTCCTTTGTTATTTCTTATTCATTCCATTTTGGGCCCCTTTTGATTTTTAAATTCTTAAATAAACCCCAAAGTTTTGGGGTATTACACAAGGGAGTCTTGAGAGTTGTCCTTCATTTTCGAGCTCTATTGAATACACCAATGGCGACACTAATCGATTGCATCGATCGTGACATCAGTTGTTTCTCTTCACATCTATCTTCACTTCGACTGTCTTCTCTTGTTTGTTGTCATCTTCAATCGCATCATATTCTTCTTCAATTTTCAGTGTTTTGCAGAAGATGGGTACAACGATTGTGACATTATAGCACCGAAATTTTAGTGTTCTGAATTGTAATTGCATCAAATTGCTTTATGGTTTTTGTTAATTGGATCACACAAAGTAGAATCATGTAAAAGTTTCTTGAAAAATACCAAAATAGTAAGATGATTGAATTGAGTTGTGACCTAGTTGAACATAGGAGATGGTACTATAAAAATTTATTAAAATTATATTTTGGCCCCTCATCTCTTCTCCTATATTCGATCTAGTCCCTAAACTCTTCATATTTCAATTCAAACTTCAAAATTTCAAAGATTTTTTCACTTAAACTTTTATCAAAAATTCTAAAACTTTGATTTCATTCAATTTAATCCTCATTTTCAATTTATCGAAATAGGTAAAACAAACTTACTTCTTGTTTTTATTTTTTGAAATAGAAAATAGCAAACTAAACTGAACACGTTTTTCAAAATTAAAATTGTAAAAATAAAAAGTATTTTTCAAAAAAAAAAAATTGAACGTGAAAATAGAAAACATTTTTGTAAGCCAAACAGCCCTAAGATTTTATGTTTCTATTAAATTTTATTGATCTGATCAAGTTAATGTAGAAGTGTTATTATGTTATTCAATATAATTTCCACTATTTTAACTTTAGATTTGGTTGTATTATTATTTTGTTCTTATCTTTAACCATTTCCGTCTCCATAAAATTGACATTTAGCCATATATATGTGTGTGTGGATACAGAGAGATTTATTTATTTATGAAATGTGTCGAGGGAAGGGGACGGGGACAGTTGGACACCCATAAAAGCAAAAGAGGAAAATCATAATGATAAATATATAATAGCCAAACGTTTCGAAAGCACAAAGCAGAAACACAAGTGGAACCGACTCAATTGCTGGCGTGCAATAATGGCAACTACTATTTCTGCAGAATGAAATTCAAAGCCACTCATCCGCTATTCCTATAAGGCGAGCGCACAGGCAAAGTGGCAATTAACACCAACAGAAAATAATTTCAATTAGCAAACAAATACAAGGTTCAATTAAATAATAATAATAATAATAGTTTGTTGAACAAATGCCCCCTCATGACCTAAACTCAAGGGCATGATTCGTGCAGGGTATGGGTGAACACAGTTCGATTTTTTTCAATTTTTTTATAAAATTTATACGGTACCAATTTTTTTGATTTTTTTTTTTAAAAACCAAAACCGCACATTTTGATACAATTACCAATTCTTTCGGTTCATTCAGTTTCGGTACGGTTCAGTGCGATTTTTTTATTATTTTTCCATTTAAATTTTAAAAGATATCAACGTGTAATTATATCAAAAGAAATATGAATTTCTGCTACCAATGGATAACAATAGGCTGCTCGTATAAATAAAGATAAGAAAAATAACATGTAGCATTTTAATTTATCATAATTTTCCTAAAAAAATCAAGAAAAAAGTAATGTTAACAGCTAGAAATTGAGAGATATTAAGAAATGGAAAACTCACAAATCTACTATAATGCAGATTAATTAAAAATATGTAGCAAATCTACACTTCAACATATAACTTACTAAATTAATATATAATCATTACAACATGAGTAAGCTCCCTCAAAGTTTCAACCATTCTTCTCATTGTTTCTTTAGTAAAAAGTAGATTTAGAAACTTTTTACCATAATATATTATAGCGAACAATCACATCCAGCTAATTAAAGTAACCTGCATTGACCATAAACCAAAAGCCAGTTAATCAACTATGGTTAATAAAAAAAAATCAATATATAAGAGAAGATTAAAGCATAAAAGTAAGAACACTTACCATCAAATAATGTTGATTTAATCAATATCAAGTCCATTGATTGAATTACTTTTGAGCAACTCTGAGAATAAAAAGTAATAATTTTGTCATTTTAAACATAAAAGAAAAACAAAGTACTAAATAAGTGATGATAAGAAAATTTGTACTACTTAATTCAATCTCTTCAAACTTTTCTATATCTTCTATTGCTTCACCAATATCAATAGATGTTGGATTGCTCCTCAACCAATTTTGTACACAAATTAGTGCTTTCACTGTTTTTGGAGTTAGAGAACTCTTAAATGAATCAATCACACGGCCATGGCCAAATGTGCAAAGCGTGCAGAGCGAGAGTGTGCAGAGTGGCGCTGGCTGGGTTTATCGTGGAGAGAAAGTATAGAAGAAGAAAAAGTGAGTTAGGGTTAGAAAATAAAAATGGTATATTATATATTTTATATATTTACACCTTGGTCCTTCTATTTGTTTCTCTACTTCATATAAATACTTAACATTTTAATTTCTTTAATTTACTATTAAACTATTCCTAATATATATAAATTTAATTATTTTATATATAATATAAAAAATTTAATCAATTATTATATATAATATTCGGTTCGATTCGGTTTTTTATTGGTTTTTGACATATAAAATCGAAACCATACCAAAATACTAGGTATGGTGTTGTATAATACCAAAATCTATAATTTTTTAAAGAAAACCAAACTTTCGGAATGGTACGGTTTGGTTCAGTTCAGTTTTAAAAACCATGAACACCCCTAGTGCAGGGGATGGACCGAGCAACCCTAGCAAATTGAACAGAATCACTAACAAGTCCAAAAAATTAAATTAATAAACAATCAAAATGTCAAAAATATTTATTCATGTCTTTTTGAAAAACTAACAAATAAAACGGAAGCTAAAATCTTATCTATGGACAATAGAAGGCATTTAGAATTCATTACATAATCAAAGTAAATGAAATAAACAAAACTTGAAGTTGAGAAAATTAGGACCTACGGTCAGTTTTGAATTTTGAATATATATATATGTATATATACATATATATTAGTAAGGGTTGAATTATACAACTCAGGAAGAGATAACGTAAATTTATAATCAGTGGGACAAGCTCCAACTCAAAGTTCTTAACAAAACATTTTTACAATTTTCAACATAAATATAATATTATTCTGTAACTAAATAGTATAAATAAGAAAATGTTTTCCAAAACATGTTTCTTCAAAAACTATGGTTCAAATCATCTTTCAAATATTAACTAACAAATATCTCAAGCATAATGTGTCAAATCTCATCATAATCATATATGAACTCTTATGGGAGTCTCAATCTAAAACCACAAACAAACCAATTGTATAGCAACATGGCGCCTACTGGTTAACAACAATTCTATAAACTAGGTCCAAAACTAGTCATGTTGGCTAAATATGCTGGGCTGACAACCCTCACTACAAGAAAATGGCCAGATATCGACAAAATTTTCTAACACAAAAGCTTTTCGTCGGAATACGAAGAAGATTTCCGACGCAAAAAAGCGTCTAATTTACCGAGGCAAATATTGACGCAAAATTGTGTCAAAAATTTACCGATGAAATATTTTCGTCAGTAAATTATCTGTTAAATATTACCAACGCATAATCTGCGTCGGTAATAAATAAAAAATCTAATAAAATATTACCGACACACAACATTGCATCGGTAAAAAATAAAAAAAACAAAAAAAAATACCAATGCAAAGCACTACGTCGGTAAAAAATAAAAAAACAAAAATAAAATTCACCGACACATAGTGGTGCGTCGGAAAAAAAAAAAACAAAAAAAAATTACTGACGCACAGTGATGCGTCAGTAAAAAATAAAAAATAAAAAAAAATTACTGACGCATAGTAGTGCGTCGGTAAAAAATAAAAAAAAACCAAAAAAAATTACCAACGCAGAGTAGTGCATCGGTAAAAAAATAAAAAAAAAAAAAAATATCAACGCAAAAGTATGCGTTGGTAAGCTAAATAAAAAAACAATTAAAATTTTACCGACGCACAATGTTGCGTCGGTAACATTAAAAAAATTATTATTTATATTACCGACACAAATTTGTGTCGGTAATTTGAAATGTGTGCGTCGATAATGGGTGGTGTCACGGTTTCCAAGGCTCGATAATCGAGGGTTACCAACGCACCATTACCGATGCAGTGCGTCGATAACCCATGGTATAAATCGGCCTCTGGCTCCTTCTCCGACTCTGTGTGTTCTCTGCCGTTTCTCTCTCTTCTCTCTCTGATATTTTCTCCTCCGCCGTCTCCCCGCTACCCTCCGCCCTCCGCCGCCGCCCTGGTGCACTCCGCCATCGGCCCATCAAGCACTCCACCATCGCACCGCACTGCAAGTACGATTTGTCTCTCCCATTTGTTTAGCATGCAATATAGTTATGTGCATTTATATATATATATATGCATGTTTAGTTATTTATTGTGTTATGCATTGTGTTTATATCTTTTTTTTTATTTTTTAATTTTGTAAAACGGGCCAGGCTTGGTCGGCCCTGCCCCTTGGCAGCCCAGCTAGGCCGTTGGGCCAGTCCGGCGGGGGCAGCCCAGCTGGGCTTGGCCCAATCTGCTGGGCGGCCTAAAGACTGGGCTGTTGGGCCTGGCCCGTGATTGGGCCAGCCCAGCCCAGCCCAATTTTTTTTAAAAAAATATGTTAAAATTAAATATTTAATAAATAGTATTAATTTAAAATATTATTTTAAAAAATAAAATATTAATGTAAAATATTATTAATAAAACTCAATAAATAATATAAATTTAAACTATTTTTTAATAAAATAAAATAGTAATTTAAAATATTGTTAAGAAAACCTAATAAACTATTATTAATAAAATAAGATATGAATTTAAAATATTATTAACAAAGTCCACTAGAGAGTATTAATTTAAAATATGGAATGTAAATTTAAACTATTATTTAAAAAAATAAAATATTAATGTAAAATATTATTAAAAAACCTAATAAATAGTAATAATTTAAACTATATTTAAATAAAATAAAATACTAGTTTAAAATATTGTTAACAAAGCCCAATAAACTATTATTAATAAAATAAAATTTAACAAAGTCCACTGGAGAGTATTATTATTTAAACTATTATTTAAAAAAATAAAATATGAATTTAAAATATTATTAACAAATCCAATATAATAGTACGAATTTATACTATTATTTTAAAAAAATAAAATATTTATTTAGAATATTATTAACAAAAGCCCAATAATAGTATTAATTTAAACTATTATTTAGAAAAATAAAATAGTAATTTAAAATATTATTAACATATATTTTAAACAAATAAAATAAACTAATGACATAAAATGTCATATAATATTGTTTAATAAAGTATTTTAAAAAATTATGCTAGTTTAACACATTAAAATTGTATAAAGAATTGAAATAATATTTTAATTATTTATTTAATGACACTTGAAATATATTTTAAAATATTAATTAATAAATATTATAAATACAAATTTAATGAATTAAATTTTAAAATTAAAAATATTATTTAATCATTAAAGAGATATCTTGAAAATAATATGTAATAAGCCTTATAGCTATTGTAAATCAAGGTAAATGACATAAATTCAGATTAATCATAAATTTTTGGAAATGTGTTGTATTTAAGTAGTTATATATTTAATTTGATTAAAATAAAATTTTGAACGTGATAACAAATAGAACATATTTTTGTTGATTGATTATTCATAGATATGAAAATTCCAGAATATCGTCGGTGGATGTATAGTAGGCTTCACGCGGGTAGAAGGGAATTGAAACCGGAATTTGTGAATGGTGTTGATGAGTTCCTCTCGCATGTTTGCCAACAACAGGAATTCATAAGAGAGAGTTTGCTTCGGTGTCCTTGTTGTAAATGTAAATGTTTGAAATATTTAGAACCTAATACAGTTAAAATTCATCTTTATCAAAAGGGATTTATGGAAGGATATTGGTATTGGACTTATTATAGAGAGGAGCCCAATATTAAAATAAGTAGGGCTTATGATGTTAGTGATTCTCCGAGCAATCAACCTAAGAATTTAAATAGATACCAGGATATGATACATGATTCTAGTATGCCTGAATATTATTCTCATTTTGAGCAGAAAATGGATGATGCTCCCAATGCTGATGCTCAAAATTTTTTTGACTTACTGAATGCAACAAATAGACCATTATGGCAAGGGTCTCGTCATTCTAAATTGTCTGTTACAACTAGAATAATGAGCATCAAGTCTGATTGGAATGTTACACAGCAGTGTGTTGATTTGATAGTTAAGCTTATATGTGAAACGAATCCTTATGAGGATATTCGTATACCGAGATCTTATTAAGAGACTAAAAAATTGGTGTCAAAGTTAGGGTTGCAAGCTATGAAAATTAATTATTGTGAGAATGGTTGTATGTTGTACTACAAAGATGACATTGATGAACTTTCATGTAAATTTTGTCAGAAACCAAGATATCAACCACGTAGAGTAGGAAAGGGAAATTTAAAAAATGTGGCAGTAAAGTCGATGCATTATTTGCCACTTATTCCAAGATTACAAAGGTTATATGCATCAATGAGTTCCTTCACCTCATATGATATGGCACTATGAAAATAGACGACCTTGGGTGTTTTGAGTCATCCATCAGATAGGGAAGCATGGAAGCACTTTGATAGAGTATATCTTGACTTTGCAATTGAGCCTCAAAATATAAGGATTGGATTATGTTCTGATAGTTTTACTCCATTTAGCCAGTCGTCCAAGTCATATTCTTGTTGGCCTATAATTGTCACTCCTTATAATCTTTCACCAGAAATGTGTATGACAAAACCTTACATGTTTTTTACATGTATTATACCTGGACCGAAAAATCCCAAGAGCTTAATTGATATTTATTTGCAGCCTTTGGTTGATGAATTGAAGTTGTTGTGGCACGTAGGTGTTTTGACATATGATATTTGTACAAAACAAAATTTTATGTTGTGTGCAGCTATAATTTGGACAATCAATGACTTTCCTACATATAAAATGTTGTCTGGGTGGATGACTGTTGTAAATTAGCTTGCCCTTATTGTGTGGAGAAAACAAAGGCTTTTACTCTAAAGCATGGTGATAAAGAAATCATAGTTTGACTGTCATCGTCAATTTTTGCCATGTGATCATGTATTTAGGAGGAATAAAAGAGATTTTATAAAGAATAGGGTTGAAACTGATGAGCCGCCACCTAAACTATCTGGTAAACAATTGTGGGATAGAGTTTGCTCTCTTCCCAAAGTGGCTGAGCAAGGTCGATCTAAATTACCAGAATACGGAGTATACCATAATTGGACTAAGTAGAGTATATTTTGGGAGCTTCCGTATTGGAAAATGCTTTTAATTAGGCATAATCTTGATGTGATGCATGTTGAAAAAAATGTTTTTGATAATATATTTTATACTTTAATGGATATCAGATTGAAAACAAAAGATAATATCAAAGCAAGGATTGACTTGGTAGAGATTTGTAGGCGGCGGGATGTGGAACTTGTCACGTTGTCTAATGGAAAAATTGTAAAATCGAAAGTAAAGTACAGTCTAACTGTTGATGAAAAAAGAGCTGTGTGCAATTGTGTTAGAGAATTGAAAATGCCAGATGGATTTACTTCTAATTTGGTAAGGTGTTTTGATTCACAATCAAGTAATGTACATGGAATGAAAAGTCATGATTGTCATATATTTATGGAGTGCTTACTTCTGATTGCTTTTGATTTTTTACCTAGTGCTTTGTGAAAACCTCTTACTAAATTCAATCAGTTTTTTAAGAATTTATGCTCCACTAACTTAGAGAGGAAGATTTATTGCAACTAGAGAAAAATATTCCAGTAATATTGTGTAAATTTGAAAGAATTTTTTCACTAGCATTATTTGATTCAATGGAACATCTAATTATACACCTTCCATATGAGGCCAGAGTTGGAGGACCTGTTCAATACAGATGGATGTATCCATTTGAAATGTAATGTTTTAAATAGTCTTAGTCCAAATTTTTTTTGGTATATTCGTAACATAACTGTAAAGAATAATATTATTTAATATTTTGGTTTATATATTTTAAGATGCATAGGAAAGTTTAAAAGATCTGTAAAGAATAAAGCACGAGTTGAGGGTTCTATATATGCACAATACTTGGCTCGTGAAACTTCGCATTTCACTTCATATTTTTTGAGGCCGGCGTGTTGTCATCTAGAATGAGACTGCCTCGAAATGATGCTGGTGGTGTGAGCAGTGGTCCCCAAATGTTCTCAATTTTAATCAACTTGGTCGTAATTCTAGAGCTTGTGCAAATAGATATGTCAGAACAAGAGATGTATTCTGCAACTTTGCACATTCTACTAAATTGCAATGAAGTACAACCATTCATTGAGTAAATTTTACTTCAATATTATTTGCGTTATTTTTATAACATTTATAGTTTGATAAATAATGTAGTGTTGTTTATTTTTTTATTTGTAGTTTTTTTACATTTGACTGGCATAAGTCAAGAAGATGTTGGGTCACAGATTCAAAATAAATTTTTTGCCTGGTTTAAGGCTTACGTAAGTATATCATTTACACGTGAAGTTATGATATTATTTTATGTAGTTAACTTTTTTCTTAATATATTATAAATAGGTGCACAATTGTGCCAATGGTGTCACAAATCCGCACTTACGTGATTTAGTATTAGGGCCAAATTTAAGTGTGAGATCGTACTACAAGTATTTTGTGAATGGTTATAAATTCCACACAGATGAATACTCTCGAGGAACGAAAACTGTTAATAGTGGTGTATGTGTAAAAGGTGTTAACAGTGTGGAAAAAATTGAATATTATGATGTCATTCGGGAAGTTATAGAATTGGAATATCCACGCGAACCTATAAAAAGGGTTGTTTTATTTTTGTGTAAATAGTTTGATCCAAGAAGACCTCGTGGTACAAGAGTTCATCCCTTTATAACATTGTTGATGTTAATTGTAGTAGGGAATATAATCACTATGATTCATTCATCATTGCGTAAAATGTTAGACAAGTTTATTATATTCCTTATCCAGCCATTCGAAGGGACAACGGCCCATTGGTGGGCGGTTATGAAAACAAAACCAACCGGGTGAATAGAAATTGAGAATGTAAGTGCTGAAGAAGTTTATCAAGAAGGGTCTATGTCTTATGTAATGCCTGTAAGTGATGTCAATCCATTAGATGGATTGCGTCATGAAACAGGATTATACGATGAGATTGATCTAGAACAGTTGAATCAAGAACAACTTACAAAAGATGATCAATACGAAAATGAAGATGAGGAGGAAGAATTTATTGAATACAATGATGACATCGAACAATCAAGAGATTATGAGGAAGAAGAGGAGGATGAAGAGGTGGCAAATGAGGATGATCAAAGTTGTTCAGATTGAATTATTGTATTTTTGTTTTGTATGTTTTGCGACAATGAATTTTCTACTATATTTTTGAGTAATTAATATGTTTTATTTCATTGTATAATAATTTGTTTCTTTTCTCAATTTTGGAACTACAGAGGTTATTAAAAAACAAATTACATATCATTTAAAAAAATTATACATTAATTTAAAATAAGTTAAGTAATATTTCATTCTATCTTATGTAATTTTAAGAAAAAAATTATATATCTATATATCTATCAATGTAGATGGATTCTGAGCGTAGACCTGATGAGGGTAAGGGGATAGATACTGACCGCTCGAAAAAGCGACGCGATCCTCCTATACACGACCCATTAGGCCCTTTGCCACCAATTATTATCAGGGAGCCCTACGATCCTACCTGTGCCTATTATGATTATGAGGCTCCACATTCTCAGTACGTGTCATGACCTCCTCAGTTCATGCTTACTCCCGGATACGTGCCTATTCCATCTACTGCTGGGGGACTTGCTTCACCAGCGTCTGCCTGCAGTGCAGCTGCCTCTACTGATAGCACTGCTTCTTCAGTCCCCGTAACAGATTCTTCTTCGTCAAACCCTGCTCGAGTCAGATCATCTGGCACATGTTGTAGCAATTCTGGGAAGATGCTGATCAAGCTCGTTGGTGATGTCGGGTAAGTATTATTCAAAAAATTTTAATAAGTATTTCTTAATGCATCAAATATTAGTATTAATTTTATAATTTTTTGCTGTTGCAGATTTCATCCTTTGACGGTTGCTGCTCATGCCATCACAGCAGTCATTCGGTCGAAGTTCACATCGTGTTATCTCACATAGAGGACAGTTCCTCGTGATTTGTGGTTTGATGAATTTCGAGTTCGTATTTCAATGCAATTATGGTTAAATATTTTTATCTTTAATATTAATTGATATTTTATTAACTGTTTATTTCTGTCTTCATGCAGAAATATTGTACATGGGATCCATGAGACAAGCCAGTCATTAGACAGATATTCAGTACTCGTGGATCTTATAGGCTTTTCGATATACTGAGAGATGCCCGGATTAGAGGCAGACCAGACTGGATCCCGCCTTTTGTGTGGGAGGAGCTTCATACTTATTGGAGAGGAGAAATGTTTAGTAGGGTAAGCTCCTAGAATAAAGGGAACTGCTGTTCGGAAAAGGCGGTTCCCTCCACATAGGAGGCTTTATTCCGCCACACGAGCATGCAATGAGGATGGTAAGTTTTATTCCTATACATAAGTTTTATTATTATCTTATAGTTATAAATAATCACAAAATTTTTATTATGTATTATTGCAGGAAAAAAAGACTGGGAGGACTCCCCATTTTTTTGAGATATTTAAGCATACGCATATTAGGAAGAAAGATGGTGGAGAGGTGTGGGTGGACCAGCGATCGGAGAAGACGTATGTAAGTGAATTTTATTTAACATCTTTATTAAATTTTATGTAAGTATACTTATATTATTTATTAACTTTTTATAATTAATATTTTTAATTATTAAACTTATTTTATGATATACTTTATGTATGTAGACTGACTTCCAGGCTGTCCAATCCTCCTAGTCGACACTTGAGGAGACGTCTGCTCTAGAGTCTCAGCGGATCGCAGACACTCAGCTGTGGGAGGAGTGCGCTAGGGGGAGAGCTTTCGATCATGTGTACGGTCTTGGACAGCAGAGTTCTTCTCCGTCAGTCCACTATCCTTCATCTAACAGTACAAATCAGTCTGTGAGATCGGAGGTGCAGACTCTCAGTCAGGAGAATTAGGAGCTTCGGCAGAAGGTGGGGAGCATGTAGCTTACCCTTCAACACTTGATTAAGGTGGTTGAAGGGATGAGGAGCACACCACCTGATCAGTCATACCCTCCGGCGCCTGCTCACGATTCCGACTCTTCTGCACCTCAGTCGGGCGATGGCAGCTATCGGGAGTGATCTTTTTTTGAGATTTTGTTTCATATATATGTTTAGTGATACACTATTTTGTGTTTGTAATAAGATATTTGAATTTTATTTGTGCACATGTTATTTCAGTTTTATGTTTGTCTTAAATAAATTATCATAAAATATATATTTCAAATATTTTTAAAATTAATATTAAAAATTAAATAATTAATAATAAAAAATAATTTAATAATTAATAATACTAAAAACAATTTAATATTTAACAATAATAAAATAACTTAATATTTAATAATTAAGAAAAAAAATTATTTTCCTTTGCGATGCAAGCATTGCGTCAGTAATTACCAACACAAGTATTGCGTCAGAAGTTAGGAATTTTCCAACGAAGTTTACCAACGCAATTTGCGTTGGTAATTTCCGACTTTCCCTATATGTTGCTATTTTCCGACGCAATCTTTGCGTCAGTAATATCCGTCACAATTTTCGACCTAGAATTTTGTTGGGAATTTCCAATGCAAAATTTTTTGCATCGGTAAATTTTTTCTGATGGCAATTTTTCCGATGAATGATTTTGCGTCGGTTTTTGCATCAGTAACGCCATTACCGATGCAAATTTCTGCCTTACCGACGCTTTTTTTGCGTCAGTAATTTACATATTTGTTGTGGTGCCTTGTTAGCTAGGCAATCCAAAATAAAGTGCACCATCTACAAAATATATTGCCATTAGCTATAGTATTCTGCCAGTTTCATCCCTTGAACATATATGTCATATGTTTTAGGGTTAAATTCATATTTCATTTAAAATACTTAAACAATATTTATAATTAGTATCTATGCACACACAAAAAAAAATCCAAAATTTTATATCCATGTCAAAAGTTCAAGTAGACATATTACATTTTGAAAGAAAATTTTGCATAGGTACTTTTCTTGGGAGTTACCTAAGCTTTAATCATTGGGAGATTTTTCAAAACATATTTTCCAAAGTTTACTTCATGTTCAATTTTCAAAATCATTTCATAATGCAAGTTTAAATGTTGAAAGGAGTAAGGAGAATTTAGAAAGCTTAAAAATAAGTATAAACATATATTACAATCATTGAAGAAGCTGAAACCAATAGATTTGAGTCTTAACGGTGGTGGGCAAAACTTCCAATGAATCTAGAATAACAAGCACAATATCAATACTTGAACCCGACACTTGGAATCTACGATAGCTAAGGATTGGATCTATTCAAAGAAAACCCCTAATTAGAATCAAACTAGATATATATCACCCTACCCAAGTTGTGTCTAACCCTACTTAGTTTAGAAAACCCAAATT
Source organism: Thlaspi arvense (assembly GCA_911865555.2). Classification (NCBI taxonomy): domain Eukaryota; kingdom Viridiplantae; phylum Streptophyta; class Magnoliopsida; order Brassicales; family Brassicaceae; genus Thlaspi; species Thlaspi arvense. The sequence goes on from CAJVSB020000154.1 coordinate 19,556, forward strand.
CCAAACCATTTGAACTAAACCCAGAATCTAGATCAACAACCCAAGTCCAAATCTAGATATCAAAATCAATATCCCATATCTAGATTCACTAATCCAAATTTGGATCCAGAGCCTGAGGCCCAAACCCATTAATAAATCTAGCTTTGTCTTCATTGTTCATTGCATTGTTAGTCAATGAGAAAGTGGCCAGAGGAAGCAATCCAGCAAATGCTAAAGTAGTAATGCTTGTTGAAGCAAGAGCGACACCAAATCAAAGTGGCATCGATGGTCATAAAGGAAGAAGTATTTAGTTAAAAGCAAAGCAAAAATCATAGAAACAAGTTAATGTTCACATAAAAAATCAGTGCCAACAATGACAATGATGCAGAGGAGTGGTTAGCATTGGCTACAAAGTGCTTGGTGATTGCAAAAGCAAAGAAGGGAATTATAGAAGGAGAAAGTTACTTGGTAATCAAAGCTTTCGCCACCGCAATTAAGGCCGAGGGAGAATCACGGCCAAAGCAAGAGTTTTGATACAATAGAGATGAAAAATAGAAGAGATAAATGGATATGAAGAGGAAAGCTAGTTCCATGGCCAAAAGGAATCCTTGGAGCAGTGGGATTCCTAGTCCACTAAGGGTGTCATGTGTGACTAGGGTTTTCAAGGAGGAAGATAGTAAGTAGGATTTTGTCTTGGGTTTGCTTTTTGATCCCACAATTTTCTTCTCTTTACTTTTTTTGGTCCATGATGTTTCCCTTCTTTCATAATGGCTTTTGCTTCTTTATTTCTTCAATTTAGTCTTCGAATCGAGGCATAATATTCTTCTTCGTTTAAGAAATTCGGTCCCTGAATTTCAAGAAAAGTATCAAAAAGGGTGTCAAACTGATCAAGGTCCAACTATAACTGCCTCCATAAAGATATAATGGTACATTAAGGATATTAAATCTTACTACTTTCAAGTGGCAATTAGGAGTGGCATGCTAAGTACTCTCCGATCCATGCCTAGGGTCATGTCAAAATTGATCTTATCTAACACTATTAGGTTCGTTAAAGTCAACTAACAAATACTATGACTAAGACGAATGATCTAACACATGTTGTTTAGCAAATAGACAAACAAGTATGGTAGTACATATGAATCACACAAAATACATGCATCAAAGATAAACTAAAGGTATACCTATTGCCTTAGTATTCGGCTCTCAAGTGTCTTGTCTATTCAAAGAAAAAAACTCACACCTAGCCTTCCCTAGCTTGACTATGTCCAGTTCCTTGCTTTTCAAATTTCAGGGTTGATCCAAATCTAGATTTACTAGCTTGATCAAGAAGTCTCGTCATTTGGTGAGCCTAACACGTTTGTCCATGTGGGCATTTGCATTTATATATGTACTTATATTTTCGATGTAATTTGGTTCAATATTAGCTATAGAAGTGCTCCATTGATTACAGGCAAGATATTAGCTTTTGTTGCGCTGTAGTGGACTGTAATAACATTTGAACATGTTTAAATGATATTTGATATATTTATAACTGCTTGTGAGTCATTGTTAAATATATTACATGTTATTTTATCAAATGAAGTAAATTTGGGAATCTTTATGTGTTTAGGAGAAATTCTATCAAAATTTTTGGAGAATGGTATGCTCAGTTGATTATGTCATTATTTTGTAGATTTGCTAGGGTTGGCTAGTTCATTTCTAGCACTTGTTGTGATCCTTGAGTTTAAGCTCTAAGAAAATCAAAAGTAAAATTTTTAGTATTCAAATATATATTTAATATATAAATACATATAATATAATATGTTGAATATGAAGCAGGTTAGATATTATGATTCTAGCCCCCATATCCACACCTTTAAAAAATCCCTCGTAAAAATCCTCAAATATTTCCCAATCCCATTTTACGATATTCATACTCAACCCCAAATTAGATAATTTGCATGTACCCCGTCAAATATTAGTAAAATTTTTATTCCTACTTGTCAGAACATGGATGCTTACTCCTTGAAATTATGCAAAATATTGTTTCATTTATTTATCTAGAAAGTTCGAATATAATTAATTCAACGAAAGAAATGGAAACTATATCATAAACAAAGTTTTATTTTTTAATTCAATAAAATTAATGGGGAAGATATTGGAAGGAATAATGAATATATAAAAAACAGAAACAAACTAAAAATATTAGATGCAATTAGTAAGCACACATTATGTGCTATAATATATATTGATCCTTTTGAAGTTATAGTCTATATTTTTTTTTCTCCCATTTTCTTAATTAAAAAAAATTATTGCAAATTCAAGCTGCTACTGAAAAATACAAATATGAATTAGAAGCTCATTTACTAAATTCGAAACACTACTACAATAAGTTTAACTTTCCAACTTTGTGTGGAATATAATTATTTCATAATTTACTTTTAAATAATTTATTACTCTATTTTTCATATATATAAATGTTAGACATTCAATTTATTTAATGTAATGTGAAAGTGTTTTTTTTCTTCTCATGAAAAATTCTTTGTTTTGGTGTTATTTAAATTAATATGAAAAGTATGATAAACTGCTGTTAATATGATATTTGATCTTAGGGAGCTAGTTTGACAAGTTGGATAAAAATAATGAGTTGGATGAATCTTCCACTAATTTCGCCTATTTTCCTTTTCAGTACGCAAAATAAATCCCATGGAATAAAGATTTAGACAAGATAAATGTGGCATCCCAAACTAAGGTTGCATTGCATAACATGCATACACATGCATTATGGTATGATTTGTGCACTATATGACATTTATTTCTTGAAAGAATTAATTTAAACCTTGAAGAAATTTTTTTTATATTTTTTTGTTTGTCTGCAACCTTATGAGAGGAGATAATTTGGAAAAGAAAGTATAGGAAAAGAAAATGAAATTTAAGTTAGAAAATAAAATGAGAAAATTAGAAGATAATTTGGAAATGTAAATAAAGATTAATGAAATGATTAAGTGAACTTAAGACCAATAAAAAATATAAATTTAACTCTAGTTGAAGCTCATATTTGGAGGGATTATAAGGGATTAAATAAATTTTCAAAGGGTTATAAAGTCAATTTAGGCTTAAGGCGCATGGAGGCAATTAAAGGAAATGACTAGAGACAAAATGATCATGGAGGGAGGTGTATAGTCAGCCAAGCAACCAACTTATATAGGGGAGAGTATATAAACCTTCCCCAAGCTGTTTTGGTGTGAAACAAAGGAAGGGAAAGGAGAGAAGAAAAGAAGAAAGAAAAGAAAGGAAAAATGTATGAGAAATTTGTAGAAAATTCATGTTTTCATGAAATTTCTTCCATTTTCCTTGGAAAACTATGCAAGTTTTTTTTTTTTTTTTTTTTTTTTTTTTTTTTTTTTTTTCATTTAGCTAATTTAAAACCTATTTTTAAGCAGCCAAACATGCTGAAACAAGAGATGGAGTTGAAACCCCAAAAGAGGGAGGAGGGGGGCGCTTAAGGCCAAAACTTCAAAACTTGTTTAGAACTAGTTTGAGGTTGTGTTCTCCTTGAAAACTTGAGTGTTTCCATGGAGTTTTGTGAGATTTTTAAGGATGACAAGCGAGCTGAACCAGGGGTGGCCAAACTCCTATGGTAGGCAAGAGCACACACTCCTTTGACAAATCTTGATTAGAAAGTATATAGCTTTTTTGTTGATTAAAAATCTTGATGTTTCCATGGCTTAAATGGTGAGATAGTTGAGGTTCGTGGAGCTAGAAATAGAGAGAAAATAGAGAAGAAGTAGGATAAATGATTTTGGAAGGAAGAAAGAGGGATTTGTTCAACAAAAGTGAAGAAACTAATAGTAGAACTGAAATTATAAGAAGTTAGTGTGAGAAAAAAATTTTCTGCAGCAATATTGATCTCTTATTTATGATTCTTAACCCTTGATAGCTCTTATCAACATCATCGTTGCCCAAGAACTTTGTTGAGTTGGCTCCTTTTAGTTTGGGATTATGCTATAAGTGATAATATGTGTTTCCATGCATTTTATGAAATTCATAGGTTTGCTTTGAAATCTATTATTGTTTTATGCATTTTATCTATTTAACTAAAGGGATGATTTTATATATATATATATATATAAATGCATATATATATATATGCATTTACATATGTGAGTGAAAGAGAAACGTGAAAGTAAAAGAGGTTATTATGAATGAAAAGATTTGCTAAGATTCAGAATCCCATACATTGGAAAACTCAAAAAACTATAGGGATGGTGGTAAGTAGAAATAGTGGTCCTATTCCCACTGTGGTTTTCACTTGCAATTTCCGCCTATAGTGTCTTGGCATGCGTTTTCTTATCGTAGAAGGAAGTGATGTGTATATGGCTTGTGTTGTAAGGTCAATATATGATATGCACATTAACGATATTGTTAAATCATTGTGCAATGATGTTGGTTATATTTTGAAAATGTGTTGTTGATAGAAACAATAAATAGATGTTTCCTTTATGCTTTATTCACTCGGTTATGTATATTATGATTCACTAAGCTCTATCTCACCATTTTACTCCCCCAAATTTTAGCACTGATCCTAGTGCTGGTCCTTCCCATTGAGGTGGTAATGCACTCATGCTTGTGCTCGTGCATGGGTTTAGAATTCTTGCTTGTAGTTGCACTATTAGTGTATTCATGCATGTATATTTTGAACTCTCTTGTACTTAGAATGCTCCGTTGCCACGGATAGGAGATGTTATCACTTTGAATTGTATGTTTTGTCTTGTTGTGAACATCTTGTATTGAGTTTAGCTCGTTGCTCAAAAGCTTAATGATTGCTTAATATCTTTGTATGGATAGTATGAGTAGCGATTTGGTATTAATTTTGTTTATACTTATATATATATATATATATATATAAATATATGAACTGCTCAGTGAAATGTTGTCGAGAATAGGGAACTACATGACAGGTTAGAAATTTTGGTGGACGTCTGATTTTTAGGAGAGACTTTGTCAAAATTTCTACAAAATTTCCACACTTAGCCAAATTTCTTATTCATCATTGAGGCTTGCCAAGGATGGTTTGTTCATCCTTTGTGCCGGTCGTGGCTCCCGACTTGGGGTTGTGACATATATGTTGTTACTCTATGCCATGATAGAAAGTTCTTGCTTCTCATTAATGTTTATTTCTACTACATATCTCACCTTGTGATAATTTTACGAAGTTTATTTATGTATATTATGACTATAAAACTTTAATTGTTTTCACTAAGATTAACCTACATGTCATTCACTAGAATATTAGTCTCATTCTTTTCTCCTCCTTGCAAATACACAGCGAGTCTAGTTAGTACATTTTCGTTGCATCACTTCTAGCATTTTCTTGACCATGCTAGATAGGTAGGGCTAGATTTCAGAACTATGATTTTGAGTTACCTTTATTGTAGGAGGTTAAGAGAAAGGATTTGTAATAATAGTTAGATATGTTATCTGTTCATTATATATTTTAGAGTTGTATAACTAAAACATATTACGTATAGTGTGTGAGACTAGATGGATTTCTGGGCATACTTATAACATTGTCATAGGGTTACAGGTTTATGTGGCCTTAGGGCCTACGACGGGATAGTATATTGACTTTATGATTGCATGAAATATGATATTTTTGGCTTATCATGCTAATACATTATATTAGATCTACATGTACAAAACACAGGTTATGCAGGTTTAATATGATAGGGGTTACAGTAGCTCATATGCTGCTGGACTTTTGTCAAGGTAGGATGTTAGTTGTTATCGCACTGTCATATCCCATTCAGTGGCAGAGGCAAGCTGTGACAAGAAATCTCCAACCAGAGTAGGATAATTATATAAGAGGGATAAGATAATTTTATTCAAGGATTATCTAGATTGTATTTTTTTAAATAAAATTACTCTTGGCCCATACACCATTGTAAAAAAAAAATTTGTAATAACAAAAATTGAATTGATTAAAATTATACAATTCAACAAAGAAAATATAAAACAATTTTAGGTAAAATAAAGAGAGTAAGGATGAGAAGTGAAAAATCTTTTATAGTGATTCAACTCTATATCCAAGTCTACGTCCACTCTTTCAAGCTGTAATAGATTGAGGTTCAACTATATTCCTTGCATTTGACAGAGGCAAGAAATCTCGGTAACAAATAAAACTTTTAATCTAGTGAACTTTAAACACTAATACAAATTATAGTGAAGATGAAGTAGAAATGTAGTAATTTCTCTTAAGTAGGATTAGGTATCACTCATGTGCAAAATAATCTCATTTTAGAGAGACACTCTAAAAAAATAAACAATTTGTTCTAAGTACTATTTGTTTAAGTAGTAAATAATATAATACAAAGAAATAGAGAGAAAGATATAGGAGATTTCGAGAGCTTGTTCTTCAATGCTTCTCTCATTAAACTATGCTTCTTTTATAGGTAAAATTACCAAAGAGACGTTGGAGAGATGTTGGGCAACTTTTGACCTTTTGTAAGATGGAAAAAGATAAATTTTCATCTTCTGTCAATAGTAACATCTCATATACTCAATTCAAAAATTCAAAAAAATAGCTTCTAACATTCAAAAAATTCTAAACAATTTTTTGAATACTCTACAATGAGTCTACTTTTAAACAAAAAAAGAATCATTAGATAATAACTAGATGTTTGAGAGGAATGGTTTATTTTTCAAAGACATGTCAAATTAAAAAACTGTTTTTATCAAAATTTATTAGTCAATTTCAAAATGATCTAGAAACTAAAATTATTAACCAAAAATAATAAAATATATATTTTTGAAAAGCTCATAATGTCTACTTTCATTTGAAATTAGATTTGTATAAATTGAATTTTTATATTTTAAGTTATGATTAAAATACTATAGTAAACTCATTCTATCTATTGATAATATGGCTTAGTAGAATGATTGATTTAGAAAAATTGTATCTTCTTAACTATGAGTACAAATGTGTATGCAATGTATCTAATTAAATCTTGGCATGCTTATTTCACAAGTAAAATAAAATTAGAATTTTAGTAATTTTATAACATATATTTTACTATTTAAAACTCATATAGTACAAATTTCAACAATAACTTTTTCAAAAGATAATATATAAAATTGATATAAAAAACTGTGTTAATATAAAAAAATATATAAGATGAATTGTACATAAAAATAAAAATATTTGAGTATAGTTTCATATAAAATTAATCTTGCTATTTTTCGAGTCTTATATAGTAAGATACTATCAATTTACTATATATATATATATATATATATCCAATTTGACAATCCCACTTTCTAGCACATGTAGTGTATGTATCTCTAAATAACAAATTCAACAATATAAATTGTTAGTATTATCAATTATAATTATATATATAATAATTTTTTAATTTGTTTTATTGTTATCAAAATAATATAAAATTTTGATATTAACAACTACCCCATTCTTTGTACGTTCTAGCTACCACTCCCTTCCATACTTCCCATGTGTGATGGACACTCCCCTCAACCTCATCGGCTGCTATGCCAACCACTGCCCATTGAACTTGCCACCAAAGCCAATTGCTCCAATGAATTGAAAACTTTATTAATTTACTGAAAATTCAGAGAAATATCATATTTAAATGTTTAATTTGAATTATATCCTATTTGTGAATGAGATTATACCTTGAATCCAGACCTGGTTATTATAGGAAATGAAAATTTATTTTAGAACATCAAACTCGATTCTTTTGTACATCTAACAATATATTTTGGTACCTAACTTTTTGTTTTCAACGCCTTTGATTTGAACATCATTAATGTGGATGATAAAGTTTGTGATCTACATGACAAATATACCTATATTACTTTCATTATTAGTAGAACTATCACAACAATTTCGGTAGTTGTTAAGGGTTAAAGGTGGGTGGCCCTAAGAAAAGAATGTTTCATAAAAAATGCAAATGATCTTCCTTTGTTTTATTTAATTGATAATAGATTCTCTTTTGCTTGTATACACACACACACACACACACACAGATATATATATAGACACACATACACACATACATACATATATGTATATATGTATGACATATGCAATGATCTTGATTTTTTTTATAAGATCTTATCATAACTAATTCATATGGTTGGAAATTTACTTCTAAATAAATGGAGATATATTCTTATGACTGAACGGAGATCTACTTGTAATTAAATGGGGCTCTGCTTGTAACTGGACGAAACTGTACTTGTAATTGAATCAATTAATGTCTGTAAGATTAAGGGTTAAACTTGGTTTACTAAATGAAGCCATATGCTTGTAATTGAACGAGAATGTGATTATAACTGAATGGAGCTCTACTTGTAACGAGACAAAACCATGCTTGTAATTAAACCAATCGATATCTGTGAGACTTAGGCTTGGCCTTGGTTCACTAAATAAAGATATATGTTTATAACTGAACAGATATCTACTTGAAACTAAATAGGGCTTTGCTTGTAGTTGGACATAACCATGCTTGTAACTGAACTATTTGATGTCTATGAGACTTATGCTTGAGCTTGATTCATTAAATGGAGATATATTCTAATAACTGAATGAAGATATGCTTATAACTAAATGGGACTCTACTTGTAATTAGATGAAACTATGCTTATAACTGAACCAATCGATATTTGTGAGACTTAGGCTTGACCTTGTTCACTAAACAGAGATATATGTTTATAACTAAATGGAGATTTGTTTGTAATTGGACGCAGCCGTGCTTGTAACTGAACCAATCGATGTCTATGAGACTTATGCTTGGACTTAGTTTACTAAATTAAGATATATGCTTATAATTGAATGGAAATCTGCTTATAACTAAACAAAACTATGCTAATAATTGAACAAGACAATGCTATAATTCGATAAGACGATGCTTGTAACTCAACACATCGATGCTTATAACCTTTAAGTTTAGACTTAGCTCAAAAACAAATATATATGCATGTAACTGAGAGACAGAGTAGTGAAAATTAGACGAGTGTGTTGCAGAAGATGGTACGATAGTCAAGTCTCTTATATATAGTGTCTAGGGGTATTTTGGATATCTAAATTATCTTAAGTGGAAAATATTCAGTTCAAAAACTTCCAGGTCAATATTTTCTATCATATCCCTTTGAATAATTAATTCTATTAGGTTGACCAGCTCTAGAATTTTTCCTTTTTTTGTATTACTGAGTGATAATGGAATAATTTCTTTATATTCATAGAAACAAGGGATAGAATTCGCTATGAATATAGTAAGTCCTGCTTGGGTTGTACTGATTATAGAAAAATTTCACAAATATTTTATCACTTCAATTTGTAAAAAGAAGTTTAACATCTAGATTAATAATATAAATTTGTATGACAAAATACATCTTAAATATAGAAAAACATTGAAGGAGCATATTTGAATTACAATAATTTCAACAGTCGTTAAAGTTTAAGAGTTAGTGACTCCTAAGAGATGAATACTTTCTTGATGTTGGAAATGGTCTTCTTTTATTTTTTATTTTATTTATTTATTTTGGTAGATCCTCTTTTGCTTGTATATAGACATGTGTGTGTGTGTGTGTAATATGCAAAACATTTAAATTTACAAATTATTTGCCCATTTAAAAATGAGATCATGGTTTGAATCTTATAACTCATTTTTATATAATTTTCACCTATATTTGATTAAAATATTTAATTTCAAAAAAATATTACTAATTGACTTTGTAATCAACAAAAATGGGTTACTAATTATTAGTCATATTTGTAACTACTTGATTTAGGGTTACTAATTAGTGATCGTAGTAAAGAATCATTTACTAAAATAGTGACTCAGTAATAACCGCTAGAGTGACCCCCTTTGTCATTGCCAAAATGGGGATTACTAATTAGTAGCTCCTCTGTAACCACATGAAAAGGAGGTTGTTAATTAGTGATCGCCTCTGTAACTGCCAAAAAATGGATCACTAATTAGTGATTAAATTCAAAATCTATGTCTAAATTAGTAACTCTCTTTATGACTGACCAAAATAGAATTATTAATTAGTGATTTATTTTGTAACTATCTAAGATTTGGTTACTAATTGGTGATCTTTTAGTAATTAAAATATTAGCGATTGCTAATTTTGTAACCGATTTGTGATCATAATAATTGGAATCACAAAATTGATCACAAATCAATTACTATATTTTTTAAAAATGAAAGTGAACCGTCACTAATAGATCATTGTGTAGTTACTAATTAGAGGTCCACCCTGAGGGTTACTAATTCCTTTTTTTTTTTTTTTCAGTAGTGCATAAAGGAATGACATTTCAGTGAAATTAGATTTGTCTAGTCAGTTTCTATTCAATGGATTAAAAATTACTAAATATCGAATGAAAATTGAAGTTAGTGTGCTGAAAGAAGAAGACTGCCTTGTCCAATCATATCTATGATGCATAAAAAAATCCTTTTGCTCAAACCAACCAATCTACAGGTACTTTTTTATTCTGAAACTAACAAACATATACATTTAACCAATCTTTATTTTGTAACTAAAACGTGATTTTGAGATAATTTGACCTTCATCAGAAGATTATGATGCTCAACTTACGTGCTTACGTGTACGGTAATACTAGGCTGGTCATGCATTTCCACCTTGGTGGAGAGCAATCTACCCTCCCCCTGCAAGTTTCCTTCGGAAATGACAAAAAAATTTTAAAAAAAATTTACTTGACACATTTTTCAAGATAGTCGAATTCCAAAATTTGGTACCCTCATTTTTTGGAGGGTACCGGAGTGTTCACCGACAGCCTTAGGATCATATGCATAAACCTTTCCTGGTGGGCCCACTCGAACACGAAATAGACCGACGCTGTAAATTGGAGACTGCGATGATAGCCGTCCAGATCATGCCACGTACCCCAAGTCAACGAAATTGACGTCCTCAGACAGAGCGGCGGAAAGAGAAAGTCAAAGACGGGACGGCGGTGCCCACTTCGACCCAATGATTCAAATGCTGCGTGCCGTTTACAACAAATCGCCTACTATCATGCTGCAATGCTAATCTCTCTGTGTGCTTTTTTATTTGAGGGCTCGACTCGATGTTACCGTTGACATGGCAAAGCTCTGCCACGAACATAAAAATAAATCCGTTGATTACGCCGCCACGTATGACTGCCGCCATGTCGATTGGTTGCGGCTTGCCGGCAGCCGAGAATTAAAGGTATTTTTCTATTTTTTATTTCTTTACGGATTAGTTTTCCAAAGTCTAGAAAAGTAAACCTTCCTTCAAATTATAACTTTATAAGGGAGTACTTATTAGGAATGCAAATAAAGTCAAATTCAACCAACAAATACTAAGGTCAGGACAGACTCATTTCATTTTTATTGGATTTTAACCTTATTTTTATTAAAAAATAAAATTTAATAGTGTTAAATTTAAATTTAGAATATATTTTTTTAAAACAAAATAAAAAATATATTTTTTTTAAATAAAATTTTTTATTAGAAAAACTATTGAGAGGGCATTTCTTATATTTAGGTACTTAATATTGTTGTGGATGGTAAATTATATAATAATATTTATTAAACATTAATAAATTATACTACGTTGACATTTATAAGAAAACACAAACAATGGTTTACTACCAAAATTATTGTATACGTCCGAACTTATGGGATACAAATTTCAATTTTTTTTTCTTTTTTCATGGCTTGGTCAACAATAAACTCCACCTTACCATTTAATTCACGACAGTGTTCTGCAATTCAAACCTTATTCCTGTTACGTATTGAACACTCACTTTGAAATTGTTGTTTTCTCTTACCACATTTCTCATTTTCCTAGGATAATGGAGTCTGCCTAATTATATTTTTAACATTATATAACAGATTATTTTCATAATTCAAATCTATATTATAAGATAAAAATTAAAGAAATGTTTGATAAAATTTTAAAAGTGTTTTTTTCTAAATATAGGAAGACTTTTCATATCTATTTTATTAGAAAATTTTATCCAAAAAATTAGCAGCTAGTATTATTTTTGTTCAGTCAACTAGTCATGATCTAAATCAAAAATATGAAAAAATAAATATTATTATAATTATGCTTTTATAATAATGTATTATTCTATGATTTATTCAAATATTTTTAATATTTAAGGGAAAACCCAATTGTTGTTCCCCAAATTTAATTCAAGTCTTATTTCGGTTTCCCATATTGAAAAATTAATATCATCACCATTTATATTTAATCTAAGTTTCACATTAGTTTCTCAAATTACTTTTTAACCAATTTGAACTTTAAAAGGATCGCACGCACAGCATGTATGAATTTTTATAAGGGCTTCTTTTGTCAATTAAAAAAAAAAAAGCACAAAAGATGAAAGGGCAGAGTGACTAGCGACCAAAAAATAGAGTATAAAAAAATAAGATGTGATATCCAATAACGGCACGCAAAAAAGAAAAGTATGTTGTATATGTGTTTATAGAAATGGTTACTAAATGATTTAAATTTAAATATTTTAGATTAATAGTTTACATTCAAAAATTTGTTAAGACCAATTGTGATGGTTCATTATAAATTGTATCAAAACAAACAATTTTTAGATTTTTTTTGTTTATATACAAATCTATATATGATTTGATGAGTACTTCAAGTGTTTAAGTAAAAAAAATTGTAATATTTTATTTTACATTGATTTTTTGATGTGACATCATGTAGTATATTCCTTGAAAGATATTACTAAAAAAAATTTAAATTTAAACAGTTTGAGTCAACAATCCAAACTCAATAGTTGTGATAGTTAGTAACTCTTATTTCATTACAAATAGTGTCTAAATAAAAGATTCTTGAAATCTATTAAGTTTATATTTTATTTGAATATGAGTACAGATAACAAAAATATTAAGTATTTGAATGAGAAAAATTGTAGTATCTCATTTTACATTAACTTGTATATAAAAATATATTATATATAAGATATTAGATATTATTATTAAATATTTTAGATTTAAATATTTTAGAGTATTCATCCATACTCAACAAATTATTATACTCGTAACACAACACCAAGAGACCCTACTAAGAGAGGCAAATGCAATAAAGCCTGAAAACTAGTCAGCCATTCTATTAGACTGGTCGTCACAAAGTGCCAATACCCGAAGGGTCATCAACCTTGCCAAAACAAGTCCCTTTGCCGAGAAGTATGTTGTTGGTATGGACGAAGTGGTCGAATTGGCTCTTCTAGAGGATCTGTAGAACAAGCTGAAATATGTAGGTGCTTAGACTTTCCTTGACCTAGGTTGATGGTCTACCAAGCCGTGCGTCAATCTTAAGAGCATGTGCTGTCAATGCGTCCCTCTTGCCGAGACGAGCATGGGGGCTTTCTAGCTAAGCTCTATTTTGGTGGCCAGTGTTAAAGATAATTCATTGTAATTATCTTAGATTAGGATTTAATTTTTATGTAATCATCTTTAGAGGTAGTAGAGTTTTACTAGGATTATAATTCCTATTAGAACTAGGATTAGTTTTTTTATAAATATGACCATTTGTAAATCATTCAAGGCATGGAATAAAGTTTGAGTGTTTATTTTCCATCAATGGTATCAGAGCCATCCTCTTAGGATCCTTCTGCAGTAAGGACCTAAATGAAGGAATTGAGAGATTGAGGGTTAGATATTATAAGTCATTTTTGAAGAAAGGACCTAGGTGGAACAATCAAAAGTTCCAGGGACCTGAACTTAAATAAGTTCAGGGTCTAGAGTGCAATCCGGAGAGTTGAAGGAACAAACTGCAATTTGGTCATCCCCTACCTTGGAGCAGATTGGACCGATCCAAGCAGATCCATCCGACCCGAGGAAGTCCAATCGAAGCAGATCCAATCCGTTGCAGATCTACACAACCTAAAACTGTTACAGATCTGCACGCCAGAAGCAAGTTGTAGATCCATCTGACAGAAGCAGAATCGAAGCTGTTGCAGATCCGCAAGCCCGAAGCAGTTGCAGATCTGTCCAACTGTTGCAGAACCGACATACCCAAAGCAGAATCGAAGCTGTTGCAGATCCGCAAGCCCGAAGTAGTTGCAGATCCATCCAACTATTGCTAAATCCAACAGACCCGAAGCAGTTCCGATCCGTAGCCAATCCAGACACCCGACTGCAGACGATCCGGACAGACAATCCAGCATATCCGATCGCAGCCTTAAACCAAAGCCCTATTCGAATAGCAGGTCCGAACCGACGGAGCCAATTCGGACCTACAAACATATCTAAAAAGCCGACTGATCTGATCCGAACGGTTCAATCCCATGCACCTGATTTGAAGAAGACGGAGCAGATCTGTGAAGATTCGACCAATCCGAGAAGAACTGATCTACCATTGCTGATCCAAAACCATCAGTGCAGATCCGTTCGACCGAAGCCAATCCGAGAAGAACTAATTTGCCATTACTGATCCAGACACTCGATTGCAGATCTAGGCACCCTGACAGCAGATCTGAAGCAGAACAGATTCCAGCTGCCATTGTTGTAGCCAGAACCAGATCCGGACGGACAATCCAGCAGATCTGAAATCAATCCGAGACACTGTAGCAGTCCATATCCGTAGAAGCTGAACTGCAGATCAGAAGAGTCTCTACCCAACCCTGCAGAAATCAGCAGAAGCCAAATTGCAGATCAGAAGAGTTTCTACCTGATCTGACTCACTAAACTGGATGGATCCGACCCGATTGTGTTGACCCGACCCCGTCCGCTTGAACCGGACCAACCAGAATTTGTCCATCTGAACCGGATCACTTGAACCAATTAAACCAAACCGACTAGAATCAAACCGGCAGATTTGAACTAGACTATCCAAAAAAGCCCAGAAGTGAACTGGATTAATCAAAACACTTGAGGAAAGATAAAAAGGGCTTCCAATGGCGTCCGATAGCTTCGTACAACCCGCCATTCCTCCGTTTGATGGACATTATGACCACTGGAGCATGTTGATGGAGAATTTCTTGAGATCCAAAGAATACTGGCAAGTGGTTAATGAAGGTATTACAGAACCTTCATCCAAAACTGAAGGCGGAGCAGAACCATTAGCACCAACAATGTTGACAGCCGTCCAAAGGACAGAATTGGAGAGTTTAAGGCTGAAGGATCTGAAGGCCAAAAACTATCTTTTCCAGGAAATAGACCGAACGGGCTTGGAGACTATTCTCAACAAGGAGACTTCAAAGGACATATGGGACTCCATGAAAAAGAAATATCAAGGCTCGTCAAGAGTGAAGCGTGCACAACTTCAAGCCTTGAGACGAGACTTCGAGATTCTCGCGATGAAAGACGGTGAGTCTATCATGAGCTATTTTTCCCGAACCATGGAGATTGTCAACAAGATGCGGTTTCAAGGAGAGAAGATGGAAGATGTCACCATTGTTGAAAAGATCTTGCGCTCCCTGACACCGAGGTATGATTTTGTTGTTTGCTCCATTGAGGAATATAAAGATCTTGATTTACTCTCAGTTGATGAACTCCAAAGCTCCCTTCTGGTACACGAGCAAAAGTTGACCCGAAATTCAACTAAGGAGGAGCAAGCCCTTAAGGCCTATACTCATTCCCGATTTTCGAACTCTAGAGGAAGAGGTCGAAGAAGAGGAAGTGGTAGAAGTAAAAGAAGAGAAAGACAAAGTTCCACAGATGGAGACAAACAACAGGAACAACATTCAAAAGCTGACAATAACCAAGGCAGAGGGAGGGGACGGCATAACAAATCCAAGGTCGAATGTTATAGGTGTCACAAATTCGGCCATTACAGTTATGATTGCTACACCAAAATGCCGAATAAAGAAAAAGGGGAGAAAACAAACTTTGTAGAACAACAGGAACAGAAGCATGATGTTGAAACCATTCTGATGGCCACCCACGTCACAAACCCATCCGAATCAGATGTATGGTATGTAGACACGGGATGCAGCAATCACATGTGCGGAAGTAAGTCACTTTTCTCAAATCTAAATGAAAATTTTCCATCAACTGTTCGCTTTGGTGATAGCTCTGCAGTTGAGGTACTTGGAAAAGACGATATTGACATCCGCACCAAGAATGGCTTTGTAGAAACCATCTCCAACGTCTTCTATGTGCTAGACTTGAAAAGTAATTTGTTGAGCGTTGGACAACTACAAGAGAAAGGTTATGTAATAACCATCTAGAAAAGATCATGCGAGATATATGATCCTAAAAGAGGAGCCATTGCTGCCATCAAGATGAGCACAAACAAGTTATTCCCCTTAAAACTTTAGCATGCTCCTTCCTGTTTTTTTACCGAAATCAAGAATCCGTCTTGGCTTTGGCATTACCGATATGGGCACCTGAACTTTGGAGGATTAAGGACTCTCAAACAGAAGAATATGGTTAAAGGTCTTCCTCAGATTATAGCTCATTCACAAGTTTGTGAGGACTGTGTTGTTGGCAAACAACCTCGCTCTCAGTTCCCTCAAGGAAAATCATGGAGAGCCAAGAAAGTACTAGAGTTGATCCATTTTGACACTTGTGGCCCTATCACTCCGACTTCCAACGGTGGTAACTATTATTTTATTACTTTCACCGATGATTATTCTAGGAAAACTTGGGTCTATATATTTGCAGGAAAAATCAGAAGCTTTTGGGATATTCAAAAGTTTCAAGGCACAAGTGGAGAAAGAGACAAGGAGAGCCATAAAAACTCTAAGGACTGACCGAGGTAGAGAATATTGCTCCAAGGAGTTCGATGCCTTCTGTGACAACCAAGGCATTTGAAGGGAGCTTACTACAGCCCATTCACCTCAACAGAATGGAGTCTCTGAGAGGAAGAATAGAACCATTCTCAACATGGTTCGTAGCATGATCACCAAAGGAAGGATCCCGAAAACCTTCTGGCCTGAAGCAGTTAATTGGAGTGTTCATTTGCTGAATAGGAGCCCTACTTTTTCTGTCCTCAACATGACACTAGAACAAGTATGGAGTGGGAGAAAGCCATCTGTTAACCACTTCAAAATCTTTGGGTGCATCGCATGTGCACATGTTCCTGATCAGAAAAGGAAGAAATTGGATGACAGAAGTGAAAAGTGTGTTTTCTTAGGGATAAGTGAAGTTTCCAAGGCTTACAAGCTTTATAATCCAGTCACTAGAAATATTATAATCAGTAGGGACGTTGTTTTTGACGAGGGAAACACTTGGAATTAGATTGATGATGTTTCTAGGCAACAGCCTATGCAGGTTAGTTTTGATGATAAAGACACAGACCCATCATCTCCTCAACAAATTCAAACCTCTGGCAAACACACCATTCAAATTGACCTTACAGAAGAGCATCAACAACGTCCTAGAAAGAAACCTAACTAGATGCAAGATTATGTAACAGGTGAGGGGTTATCTGATAATGATATTGCTCACTTTGCCTTATTTGCAGATTGTGATCTTATTAGATTTGAAGAAGCTGCTAAGGATCCAAAATGGCAAAAAGCAATGGATGAAGAGATCAGGGCCATTGAAAAGAACAACACTTGGGACTTGGTAGACCTTCTAGCAGGACAAAAAGCCATCGGAGTCAAATGGGTTTACAAAACCAAACTAAATAAGGATGGAAGTATCAACAAATACAAGGCTCGACTTGTAGTAAAAGGGTACAAGCAGGAATATGGAGTTGATTATAAGGAGGTGTTTGTCTCAGTTGCGCGCCTTGACACCATCCGGTTGGTGTTATCCATGGCTACCCAAAAGTCATGACCTATCTATCAGTTGGATGTAAAATCAGCCTTTCTGCATGGAGACCTACAAGAAGAGGTATATGTTGATCAACCTCTTGGATATGCCAAGCATGGCAATGAGCATAAAGTCTACAAGCTTAGAAAAGCTCTATATGGCTTAAAACAAGCCCCACGGGCTTGGTACAGTCGTATTGAAGCTTATTTTACTCGAGCAGGTTTCCAGAAGTGCCCTTATGAACATACTCTCTTCACAAAGACTCATGCTAATGGAAGTATACTTATGGTATGTCTGTACGTGGATGACCTCATCTACACTGGGAATGACAAAGGTATGCTTGCAAAATTCAAAGAAAATATGATGTCAGAATTTGAAATGTCAGACCTAGATCTGATGCATTACTTCCTTGGCATTGAGGTCTCTCAGTCATCACTTGAAATCTTTGTTTCACAAAGAAAATATGTTTTTGAGATTTTGAATAGATTCCAGATGAAGGATTGCAATCCTGTCAGCACACCCACTGAATATGGTCTCAAGCTCAAAAGAGATGATGAAGGAAAAAGGTGAATCCCACACTCTACAAACAGATAGTTGGATGCTTGATGTACTTAACTACAACAAGACCGGACATTATGTATAGTGTCAGTTTAATAAGCTGATATATGGAAAATCCAACTGAAAATCATCTCTCAGCTGTCAAAAGGATTCTGCGATACTTGAAAGGTACAGTTGACTTTGGAATCCTTTATCAGAAAGGAGATAATGAAGATTTGCTTCTTGGCTTTATAGATAGTGATTATGCTGGAGATATTGATGACAGAAAGAGTACATCAGGTTTTGTATTTGTGATGAGTTCTGGAGCAATCTCTTGGTCATCAAAGAAACAACAGATAGTTACTTCATCTTCTACAGAAGTTGAGTACGTTGCTGCAACAACATGTTCCTATCAAGCTATCTGGTTAAGGAAGTTGATGGAAATGCTTCAAAACAAGCAGGTGGGACCAACTACTATCTTTTGTGATAATGCTTCAGCAATCAAGATTTCCAAGAATCCAGTGTTACACGGGAGAAGCAAACACATAGATGTTCGTTATTACTTTCTGCGGGACCAATGTAATAATGGTGTGATCAACCTTGAATTTTGTCCAAGTGATGAACAAGTTGCAGATATTATGACCAAATCCCTCAAACAAGATGTGTTTGTGAAGTTTCGATCAAGACTTGGGATGATTTCAGTTAAGGACATCTCTCTAAACTGATTTCCGTAGTTATCAATTTAAGAGAGGGTGTTAAAGATAATTTCTTGTAATTATCTTAGATTAGGATTTAATTTTTATGTAATTATATTTAGAAGTATTAGAGTTTTACTAGGATTATAATTCCTATTAAAATTAGGATTAGTTTTCTTATAAATAGGACCATTTGTAAATCATTCAAAGTATAGAATAAAATTTGAGTGTTTATTTTCCATCAGCTAGGACATTCAAGGCGAGATGACTTCTTCGGGAACTGTTGACGGGGTTGTTGGCTCTTGACAAATTAACAGAGGATTTAAGATGAAGGTGGACAGTAACGTGGTTGATGAGCTGGCCAAGCAATAGAAGCTGAGTGGAAGCTGTAATTGAGCACGATGTCTACTAACCAGTAGAAGCCAGTTGAACTAACTATGGAGACTACAGCTGGCAAACAAGCTACAACTGTCCAAGGTTGATTGACAGGTGTTGTATAGTTAGCCAGTACTCTTCGGGAGAGTTGCCATTGGCTTGTTGATTGAAGCTTTGTAATCGGGTGGGAAAATAAGTTGGCCAATTATGTACTTGTATGGTAGCCAACTATAAATAAAGGGGTGGGGTTTTGGGTTGTATGATCTGGCAAATTATGAAAATAGAATGCTACAATCGGAGCCTCATTCCATCTGGTTATTCTCTGTCCTTCCCTGTTTTCAGAGAGCAAGTGAGAGTGTGACTGATCAAGAGCAAGGCTGACTTGAGTGTTCGGGAGCATCCAAGAGCCATATGGGCGTGAGTTTGAGCGTTGAAAGTAGCGCAAAAAATTTACCCCGTTGACACAAGACTCACACTCAAAAGTAAATGAATAATATTGATATGTTTTGAAAAACACAAAAAGTATTCTTGAAAATTTTCTGTTCAAAATTGCAAGTATGGATGCCAAATGTCCAAACATATAAAATTTCAAAGTTCAAAGTCAAGTTGGGTGAGACAAGAACACATTAAACAAAATTTGAAATTGTCACATACCTGCACATAGCTTTCTAAATGACCGCAACCATACAATAATAATATCACCGGCTTCTTCTACTTGTACACATCTTCACTAACCATATCCTAATTAACATTATACTTATCCAAATTACAGCTTCGACCCAATAATTCTATGGTTGCTGCTAGGTAGATTGCAACTAATCCAGGTGCCCAGGGAGAAAAAATAGGTTTGAATTTGAAATAATACAAATGTCTTATTAAAGTCAAAAATTTTTATATATAATTCTTTTATTATTCTATAAATATCATGATTTACTTGGATTGGATCAACGGCTTGAATTAAGTGGTTCAGTGTAATTTTGATTTAACCATGATTGAGGAAACATCAGACCATCCTCGTCCTCGCACAGGGGACCAAAAGAGCACAAGGTCCGAAGTGCCAACTATAGAGGACCACATAACAGGACACCCGCATGGATTTATTCCAACAAACAAGAAAGAAATTACAACTTATCAACGTGGGTTGTGGGATCCATTTTAAAAATAGAATAAATATTTTATACTTTAAAATAAATGTTATATCAACTGCTCGTGATATCATAATCATCTAAATTTTCTTATGATAGGAAAAAATAAAAAAAAAAATGAAGAAAAAATAAGAGGAATATTTGAAATAGAGAAAAAAAAGGATGCGTACGAATGCGTAGTCCCAAGTTGGTGTCCCAGGCCAAGCTCACCCAAGCTCACCTGTCTTCCAACACGCAGAAGATGTCAAGGACAGTGAAAAATTTTTCAACCACTTATTGATAACTCTGAATTGGGAAACATGATTGCCTCTTATAATAAAGCTTGTAGGGTCACACCCCCCCCCCCCCCCCCCCCAAAAAAAAAAAAAAAAGAAAAGAAAAAGAAATTCGTTATGTGTCGGTCAACCCTACCCCAATTGTGACCTACAACTTATCCGTGGGCTTTGGGACAACTGTTTTCTAGCCGATTGTCCCCTAAATTGCTGGTCCCACTTCATGTTACTTTACTTCATACTTTTTGCCAAAACTAAATTCCGCAAACAATTTCATGAATCTGATTTTTTTTTGTTTGCTTACGTGCTAAATCCTTTTCGTTTGGCTATTTTATTAGGTAGGAAAAAACAGAGTTTTAGAAGTAATTTTTTTTTTGATTTAAGAGCTTTTTCCATGCAAAAAAATCATGTCATTTAAAGTGGTATTAATGAAATCAATTTCTCTCAATATTTTCCCTCATGTATTTGAAACCAAACACTCTCATTTGCAAAATTTTTAATTCCCCTCGCTAATTAAAAAATTCTAAGTAAGTTGAATTTTGCAAAACAATTAAGATATTAGTTCTCATGAGATCAACACTCCACTCACACCCACTTTATTATTTGAATGATTGGTGCATTTGCCAATGAATCTAAATGTGAAGCAATGTTACAAGTACACGAAATCGGTTACAACTTAGATCTTGGCATTCATCAAGTCTATATAGCATCCTTAGTTGTGGGTCTCCCACACTATATAATTTTGCATTAATAAAACTTGAGAGTGCAGATAAGAGTAGAGGTTAAAGATATGAAAATTTCTATTTTTAGGAATGAGTCATTCCCTATATTCTCTCGGATTCTTGACTTCCACATTGATGATACTTGGTCCTAGACACCACTATAGGCCAGGCCACATTGCAAGGATTAGGATGGAGTGGGTAACGATAGCAAATAGTTTTTAATAATGAACAATTGTAAAAGCTTAATTGTTTATGGGATTTAAGAACTTATTTGTATTTTATTTCATAAATTTTTGTTGAGATTTATTGAAATTCTATATGTCTATTATGAAGAATTGTGAAGTATTAGTGATGGATCAATGATCAATAATGATAATATAAAAAATAAATTAGCAAGAGATTTAGATTAGTATTAGCGATGACCTTAGCGATGGATTAGCTACACAACAGCGATGGATTGCTTTATGTTATCAACCAATTTGGGACAGATTAGAGAACAATAACAATTAAGTAAAGAATTAAAGTAATGATGGATTTAGCATGGGATTAGCGATTACTTTAGGAACGGATTAGCTATGCAAAGGTGACAGATTACTTGAATGTCAAGAACTTCTTAGCTACAAAATAATGAGGGATAGTAAAGATAGCTAACAACAGATATAGTGAGGAAATTTGTATAGAAATATTCGTTGACAAATGGCAATATCTAAGTGATGGAAAGAAAACCATCGCCATTTTAGCATGTATTTATTCAAATATGAAAATAACGATGGAATTGCATAGGAATATTTTGTCAAAAATTACTGATGACTTAACAAAAAAAATTATCTGTCAATAATTTTTGACAACTTATTCAACGGAATTATTTGTCACTCAATTGTCACAAGTCTGCTACTAATTGCTTATTTGACAGATCAATGATGGATGGACAACAAATTCATCTATTGCTAATTGCCATTTTCCTTGTAGTGATTAACAATTATATATCATATAATTGCATTACTTAGTAGTTAATTTTTCATGTATATCTTGTAAAAATAATTTTTTGTAAATTATATTTTAACTTGAAATCATTATCTTCATCGATTATGATTATTTGGGAGATTGTTTATATATAGCTGCAAATTCTGTAAAATATAGTCTATGTAGATGGTAGTAGTGAGCATTACCTTTGAGAAATGTTTTTATCAAGTTATAATTATTGGAATATTTTTTAAACTTTCTCAAATATTTCAACTTCAATTTTAGAGAAAACAAGAAGAAGAAAACAAAGAAAAATAATCTGTGGGCACAATAAGGTGGGAAAATGGTGATAGGAGGAGCAGTTTGTCGTGGGAAACTACTGTTTTGAAACAAGAAAAACAAAGAAGGACAGCAAAGAAATTCAATTCCATCACTTTGAAGCAGGCAAGGCATGCAGTCGACAGGCCTACGTTGTTAGGTGATTACTGACTAATCACAATTAAGTCAGCGTTTTCGAGTTAATAAATGTCACAAAATAAACTAAGCTTTTATTTTTTTATTTTTATTAATAAAATGAGCTTCACCGGGGCATTTTTAGCCATGGTTTTTCGTGCTAAGCTGCTAGAAATGGCTTCTGAAGCACTTCAGAAGTTGGAAGTGAAAGGGAAATTCCATGTTGGGGAATATATAATATGATCACGAGTCCTGCATCTATTACTAGAGACATCCCTCTAGTAATAAAGTGGGAATGGTGCCAAAACAAACTAGGTTGTCCAAATTGTTGGTGTCTCCTAATAGAATTGAGCCAATCACTTTGCTGCATCTAAACTTAACAAGAACTTTAAGTGTTTGAGTGGGAAAAAAAAATTATGACATCTGATTTCATATCAAAATTTGATTATGATATAATATATATATATATATATATATTCAGGAGTTACCGTTGATTTTAAATTTTTGTAGACCAATAATTTGAGTCTAGCAAGTTTTCAAAGGCAATGAAATTGGAATTATTAAACAATCATAGGAAGATTGCATGGATAATTCGCAAAGCATTAACACGATTTTATAAACAAGATAATTTTGAGAATGTTGTTGTGAAGACCTTACACCAACAGCTAAAGCAAGTTGGCTGAGACGTCACAGGGTGTGAAGGTATAGCTTATAAATGCAAGCACCATCTTCTCAACAGAAAAGTTAGAATCGGTTGGTGGGTGGACTCATAATCTAGAGCAACTACCATTTTGGTGACACCTAGAAGCATTCTCAACCTCCCATGGATTCCTTCTTCAATGGATATCCGTTCTGAGCAAACAAAGGGAAAAGAATTGGTCATCCTTCCAGTATTTTTCTTTCCTTCCTTCTTTCCTTTTTTCCCTTTTCTTCTAACTCTGTGCAAATCATTAACATCTACCTATCTCCAAAGAAAGGAATAGAGGGTGCAACAATTCCAACCCCTTGGTTCTCTACCAATTTAAATACCTTTTCTTGTTGAAAACAACTCAAATTTTTATCACATTAAATTTGGAAATTGGATCGCCAACAATGGTAGAGTTAGGATTTTAAAGATAGTGGGGGCATCATAAGTAAATACTAGTTATTAGAATGGGTGGATCAATGATTTTTAGGAGTACGGGGACATTTTATAATAACCCACTATTATATTGAATGTACTTGAAAATTTTTGAGGGGTCATGTTCTCATGATTATAAGGATAACGAAAGCATCAAAGTAGTTACTAAAAATTAAAATGTGTGTCTAAGATTTTTAAGATTGCGGGAGTATTTTATAATAACTCACTGCTATATCAAATGTTCTTGGAAAATTTTCAATGTAGCTCAGCTCTTGATGGCCAATATCTCTCCACATACGTGAGACTTTTTAAATGGGATAATTGATAAATTATGAAATATTTCTTTTTTCTTTTTCTTTTTTTTTTGGTTGGCATGAGGAGGGGAAGATTACTTGCCAATCTTTTTTATGGTTATGAGATTAAAATGGTCTTAGAAGTTAGGCTTTTGAACGAAGACGTGACATGGAGCCACGTAACATTGGGCATTAAGTAGAGTTAAAAAAGAGAATATTGGGCGGGATTTAGAGTTGGAAAAAGAAAAACATAATTATTATACAGTATTTGGGAGCAACATCTATGTCATTTTTGTTGGGCAGTGTAATTAAAGTGTCCATTAAACTTAAGGTTTTGAATTTTGCCTCACCCCCTCTTCGTCTCCTACCAGCAGATGAGAAAACCAAAAAAAAAAAAAAAAAAAAAAAAAAAAAGAAACAAAATGAGTAGCTGGTTGTCCAAGTCTTCTAAATTTAGAAATCTATACGTTAAAATAAGTCAAATTGAAAACGGTAGGATCAGCTTGATATCAAATTCTATAACTTGGTTTATAAACTATAATCTCATTCATCAACGTGTTAATCTTGATCTTTATAAGATAAATTACTGTAAATAACTTTGAACCCAATTATTAAAAAGCAAAAACTATTATTTTGTCCTTAAGCTTTTAAGGGAGCATTGTTCATCGTTAAGCCAAATAAGCCCCGAAGTAAGAAAATATTGGGCCCTTAGTTTCTCATACTTTATAAACCTTTAAATCTATTTATGTATATTATATAAACAAACTCCAACAAACATATTTGAATTGTCAGAAATCTTGCACACCCAAAGAATTGTTATTATTATTATTATGGTCAATTCAGTGCCATGTTCAAATTATTTGAACATGTCAGAAATGTGACTTGTTCAAATTATAAATCTAATGCTAAGATGAATTAACCAGTAGTTGAATCTCACTTATTACAAATTATTACAACTTTGGCCAATACCATCTCTTATTGCCCTCCTTTATTATGCAATTTATATCATGACAGCATGATAAAATGGAAAAAAGAAAGCAAGCACAGCCTCTATTATAACAGTGTTTCAAGTAAATTCGTATTCTTTCATCTTGAAACAGATCATGTTTCTTTATTTTAATCAATGTTAACCATTAGTTTTATCACGAATATTTTAAATATTTTAAATTATCAAACCAAACATTTAAATTTTAATTTATTTTCCTAAAAAAAAAAAGAACTTCCTAGATTTCAGATCATTTCTATCCCCTTCGTTTTCACCTTTAAAGTGGAGCTACTCCTCACCAAGTCCTTCAGTGCTCGTTATAACATTGTCTGAAAGTACCATGGGTCATTGTCTTACCTCAAAAAGGCTGCTATACCAGCTAATTCTGGATAACTCTTCCTCTGCCAGTGGCTTACAAGGGGAAGTTCATGACCATCCAACAATATATATATAGTCAAAGGTACAACACTTCCAAACAGTATCAAAAGAGCACATTGAGTGAATAGGCCCTTGATATGCCTGCATTGTAAGATGGTGATCGACCACAAAGAGTGAGCATTTACATCTGCCAAGTGTTTCATTTAAGAATTTCTCATAAAGAAATGTAGAAGTAATTCACAAGCTAATAAACATGTCAGATTAGTAAATTACAGTTAACTGAAAATAACTGTGCAGTTAACAGACCAAAGTATGTGCCTGTTTATGCCACTATAGCACAAACAATAAGAATTTTTTCAATTAAATATGATATCAGGTTCCGCTTTATTACCCTGTGGTAAGAATTTGCTTCCTTTCAACACAGTTAAAGACAACAGTACGTAGACGTAGAACAAAACATCTGGGGAATTTGTCATGCCACAAGTTCCACTCAGAACATATGAAAACATAATCAGCTGACATGTATAGCCCCTGTTTGTTACAGAAAAAATTTCATTAGCCTTTGGATAAGGACTTGAGGGTATCAAGTTTTTTAGCAAGACTATGATTGAATGCATTTTACAAATGGAAGCATCATGAACCTAATATACACGATTTACAGCTTCAAATCAGCCTAGTTTCCATTGTTGTCAGCTTTCCTGAATCAAGTTAGTTGGCTCACTCAGAACATACTTTGGCAACTCGTACTTGGCGCCTGCAATAAAATGTTGATTAGGGGATGACAACTCTTATGATAGACATGTAGCAGTTGCAAATAAAACACTCACCTCTCTCATCATAGCAAACTGTCAAGTCTGGGGCTTGAACAATGACACCAGCACTGTCCACAATTGCTTGTGCAAGATTTATGTCAGCCTCTGCAGCGGCTCGGAGTGCATCCCAAATCTCTGATAAGAGTACAAAATATTTGTGCACTTAATTCTTATTCTGCAGTAGCAAGTGCAACCCAAAATTCTTTATAGCATTAGATCCTTCTTGCTCTTTCTCTATGGCTAACATGATTCTTCTTAAATTCAGGATTCCAAATGTGACTATTAGAGGTGCAAGCTAGACAGATTGGATTAAGGTTTTTCAAACCCAAGCCAAATTACTTTAGAAGTGCTCAAACCCAACCCAACTTAGCTCAAGTTAAACCAGGTGGGTTGGTTTGGGTTTGGACAACCCCTAATTATTTGGGCTTGGTTTGGACATGCTTCAACCGTGTCCAACCCGTCCAAGTTGCTGCCCCAGTGACTATAGTTCCATGCAGCATTAATATCAAACCACAGATTTGAACTTGCTGGTGCATAAGCAACAGATTCCAACTTGTTCTCACACCAAAAGATAATAATAAAATTGCAGGCAAAAAGGAATGAATAAGGTCCTGTTCCACCCCAAAACCAAATAATGCAAAAAGGTACTGCTCTTCCCCCAAAAGTAATATATCAAAGCACAATATTTTGCTTTTTGAATCATTTGCTAGATTTTGCACAAAAACAATGATAAGCAAGAAATAGATGGGTGAATGGCTGACAATCTGTGCTAGATCTCAAAAAGTTATAAAATTAACAGGGACACACCCATTTATCAAGAATAAACATGAGACCAACAAGATAGACACAGGACACATACCATCTTCTAGGGAAGTTAAATAACGATTTCTATTTTGAATCATCATGAATCTTTTTTATTTTTTAATTTGCAAATCAATATCAAAAGTCTAGAGATGGCGGACGAGAAGTAGAAAGTGAGGGAGAAAATAGCCTCATAGAGAAGAAAAGGAAGGGAAGAATGCTACCCTCCCCAAGGGATCACCTACACCAACAAGCCCGAACAATTCACTTGAAACGTATTATGCAATGAGAATTGCATAGCCCTTTGTAGACCAGAAACCATCATAAATCTATTTCAACATTTGGCAAAAAACTTACTCCTAAATGACAAAATAAATCCTATTTCCAGCATGATAAGTTATAACCTTACTATGAAACCAAAATTTTCCAAACTTGTCCAAAGAATTTTGCAATATAAATAAAGTCCAAGAAAATCAAAAGTAGACAAAATACTAAAGCCACTGAATTCACAAATTATTGATCATTCCATGACAAGCATTCTATAACACCCAGTAGTCTATCTCAAGTCCATGTGACAATTAAAAGTGAATAGATACCACTAAATGGAAAAAAAGCATTTTGTAAGAGACAACCCTTCACCCTTATTGATCTACTGCCAGGAGAATTAGCTAATGCAGAAATCAATGCACAAACAAAAGTCAACAGACTATAAAATCCTAGCTTTCTACATTGCTACAGTTTAGTGAAGTGAAAGATACTTAAACATATGTCCAAAACTCACTAACTTCAAATTTACAACTGTGGGTTCTTAATATTTATATGCAAAGTATAAAGTTGAGCGTTCAAATGGTCAAATGATCCGGTAATACTGAATCATGAAAGTAACAATGCCTAATACCAATATCTGATACAGCAAAAGTAAATTACAATCTGAAAAGAAAATTGAGGAAAATATTGCAAAAGAAAAGAATACTAAATAAAAATATAAATTCTCAATCTTCAACTATTTTGCTCATCTTTCTTCATTATTCTTCTTCTATTTTAGTTTCTAGAGATCTTTTTTCCATTTATTCACAGATCACTAGAATTTTTCATCAATTGAAGATAATCGTGGAACCAATGACACTTCTTGTTACTTTGCTCTTTCTATCCTTTCACGTACATATATTTTTAAATGTAGAATAGAGATTCTAATATAAACTAGAACCAAAATCAGTAGTTGAGGAATTGAAATCAATGAGTTTCTGGGGGTCCTACGGGGGTCTGGACTGGTATCAAGATTGTGTTACCACATGGGGGTCCTCCAAATCACATTACCAAATGTATTCCACCTCCATTGTTGTGCTGTGTTCTTGTGAATAAGTGGTGACAAGGTCTCAATCAGCAGCAATAACTTGCAGTGAATATGGAACTTTCTCACAGGAATTGTTTTTCCAGGCAACAAATGTTTTACTAGAGGCAGTAGTAAGTCAAGTTAAAAATGACATTTCCTCTGTATAAGGTGGCTAGAAGAGTGAGCTTTTCATTAAGTGATTGGATGAATAAGTTTGGATTCTCTTGCAGAAGGGTTGTTTTGGGTTTTAAGTATGGTGGGTTCAGTTTGAGCAAATCTCAATGAAGATGTGTAGGCTTCCAGCTCAATGATCAGCACATATGAAACAGAACTGGGTGGTAACTTGCTGTGACACTGACCATTTCTGAACAAAAAAGGACTCAAAATGAGAAATATAACAAGGAGAAAATGGCCCTACCCTGTGGGAAGTCCAGTCTTGCTTGATTGCAGGAAAAAAAAGGCTTGGCAGAAAACCTATCATGCCCAGTTAAAATTCTAACAGTACCAAGTGCATGAGCACTCATAAAACCTTTTTATTTCTTAATAGGAAGTGTAGAAAGTATAGTATTTTAGAAGGGCTCATATAAGAGGGTTAAAATATACAAAACTTCATGACTGCACACAGGGAGACTGTTTCACTGCTTTGAATATGGTGTCTGTGCCAAATGTTGCAAATATAAAACAAGTTTAATAGAAATGCAGATAAGATAGTTGTTTTTATCAAGCCTAAGAATAAGAAGCCAAGATAATTTTTGAACAACACCTCTTCGGCCACCATAGTGTGGAGCAGTGTCCCAAAATTCTTCACGCATCTGTACAAGCTGAGCTCTAGTTATTGATTCCGTATGCTTCCAAGGCTTTGGCTTTCTTATTTTTTTAATACTTCCTGCAGTCATCAATATAAAACTTATTTTAAAAAATGCATGTTGATTTACAACAACAACCAGCGAGCAGTCCTGGAAGTCGGGCTAAATCTATGGTTGAAAATCGATAATCAAATTAAATAATCAAACACATACCACAAGATTTGTAACACCCCTCCCCCATCAAGTTGACACAAACATATTAATTAAAACATCAAGGGAATTATTAATCACTCTGCTAAAGTAGTTCATATAAATAATTTTAAGTACAAGAAGCATTATGTGCTTTTCAGATTTTGATTCAATGATTCATCCCCTTGTTAATTTGATCTGCCTCACTGACCAATTTGCAATTCTGCACATGCCTTATTGCCTCTGCCTCTACTTCTGCTGTTCAATTTATATTTCAGGAGACAAAACCCATGGAAGAGACATAAAACAAAGTACACTGTCCACCATTTGACAACAAAGTATCACGTGGCTACCAAATTGAAAAGCAAAACATTTGTAAACTAGAATCTTCTAAAGGAAAATTAATAAGTCACCCTTCAGGTTACTAGAACACCAGGCCATATAGCAGTTTCAAATCACGAAAGAGTTATTGCTGCAGTTTCTTCTCAAAAATGGATGTTTCAAATTTAACCTAATTCATACAAGATCAGAATTAGGCCTGCCAAAAGATCATAACTAGACAATATAAGAAAAAGAATAGAACACCCAGAGAAGGAGAACCAGGCCCAACTTGTTTTATAAAAGTACAAAATAAGTTTTATATACAACAGAAGTTAAGCATACATTTTAAATGAAAGCATCGGAACATTTCATAGGATGGTCAAAGCAACAAAACAGCAGAGGATTAAGTCTAGAGGCACTTTTGCTATTTCATGGTAAAAAAGGCATAAAAGAAGTAAGGTGATCTTCACATATTCACAATACTGGTCTCCAGGGAGTGACAACCCATACTATATGCCACCAGTTGGAGGTACTGCTGCAAAAGCAATCAAACTTGTTCTGAAATAAGTAAATGCCTTTAAAAGAGAAATCAAAGTCATGATTCCAGAGAAATATTAAGTTTCAACTATCACATGTTACAAGTCTCCTACTTTCTAGACATATTTCTGAACACATTTTTTTTTAACATCCAACATATTTCTTTTCTTTCATAATTCAATCCAAGGTGTATTTTAACTTTTTTCTTCTTAGCAAAGAAATGCTATCTCGGATTTAAACCAAGAATTGAAATGTTGCCTCATTTTCAATAACTAGGAAAAAGAATACATAAACATAATGTTCCCCCATCTACTAATATTATAAATGAAGAACCATGTGAATCCGGTTCAATTAATTCGCTTGCTCAGTAATTGTCAGGAGAAGATTTCAACACTGATTAATTCATTGGTGTCAAAGTGACTATGTTATGGATAGCATGGATCACAAAATAAGGAAGTCAATGGTGCCAAAATGGGAAGGAAGACAAATAATGATTTTATTCCTAATTAGAGGAGTCAATTTTAGCAAGTATTTTCATTGCAATTTAAGTCCTTAATTTTATTCCTTAATTTAGTTTTTTTTTTTTTTTTTGCAAAAATAATTTCCTTTGTAATCTCTATTTAAGAGAACAATGAGAAGAGAATAAAACAAGCAGAATTTCCATCCAAATTTATAGAGGTTTAAGGCTCTTTCTAACGAGTCTAAGGTTAGGAGCTCCCTTCAACGAGTTCCATATATATATATATATATATATATAATCATAGGTTCTTCACGAGGCAAGAATTGTAACAAGGAAAAGGATGCATCCCTCGAAGCAGATTTTCTTGTGCATCGCCCTGTGACTCGATCCGTGACACGGGAACATAACAGACTATCTAGCATTCACTGTTTGAGAAACAACAATAATTGGTCTTTAACTTCTAAACTACTTTAACGGGGAATAAAGCCTAAAAAAAGTTTCTCTAATGTTGTCTCTTTTCTAAATGATTGGACACTCATTCTACAAAACTAACAAAATAATCCCTAAGATGATTTGATAACATTGTAAAATTCCTTGATTAATCAAGTTTCAGTGACAAATGGTTTGGCCTACATTGGATTCAAAAAATTTACGAAATATAACATCATATGCTGAACTTGTGTTTTTGACAGATACAATTGATTTTGCTAATAAAAGGCATCATTGACATAAAATTATTATGTCAACAAACAGCTGAACATATAATAACAAGACCTCCTGCTTAAAAAGAAATTTTAATTTGTTAATATTTTAAGAAACTGAACAGATTATAAAGACTGTCTCATATGGCCCAGATTCAATTGTTTTTCCAAAGAGTAAGTGTTACTGAATGTTTATCCCAATAAACTACGATGAATAGAAAAGCATGATATCGTATGCCAAAACATCTCCCAATGCAAAATAATGCTCACACGAATTTAATATTTATAGGATATTGAGAGAGAGAGAGAGAGAGAGAGAGAGAGAGAGAGAGAGAACTTAAACTGGTATATAGAAATGAAAATCTTGAGGTACATAGGTTACATTCTAGGATTTAACAAGTGTTAGAAGTTAAAGTGTGATATCCCAAAAGTCTAGGACTTGCTACATCAAAGCTGCAAGATTTTACAAATCCACACCACGGCTTCTATTGCTAGAATGAGAAGCAATAATTCACCTTATCATACAATAATGACAAGAATGACAGAGCAAATACATGCCTACCAAATATGCAAGAATTCCCTCAAGTCCAGCAGAAATTTGAAGTGGTATTTTAATATCATGGTTTAATATCAAAGCTGGTTTTGGGGTTTGAAAGAGTACTGTCGCAAGTATTTATATTTTCACCTATAAGATCGGCCCAAATGCATGTTTCCTTAATCCGAATGGAGGGATCAAAGTCTAGGAGGAAGAAAACTGCAGTGAAGTCACAATACCATGACCCCAGAAATTCTAGATAACCGAACTGGAAAGAACACTGAACTTATGCACAAACAACCCCAGAATTTATAGTGAACATAATCAAAACTTTGACAATAGCATTGCAATCCAGGTCATCTTGATTAAATAATCATATTATCAGTAAAAGATTCATCGAAATCACGGCCACACAAGAATTTCCTCCGTATCCATACGAATTTAGCAAGCAATGATATGAATATTAAAGATTTCGACGTGGTTCATCAAATCGTAAGCACTCCACCCATCCATCGCAAGAAACAAAGAACAAAGTGCCAAGCCAAATCGAACACATACACGTGGGTGTTTGTATGCATATACATATATGGGAATGTGCAAAGACGAAGCAAGTAGACAAGGTAGGATCGAGAATCAGACCTCCGTCTCCTTTGGCTCTCGTTGATCCAGCGCAACCCATAGTGTTCACTCGCGCCAATCAAAATCAGATAGAAAAGAGCTGACGCCGGCAATGCCTCCGCTGCGATACCCGCTACTTCAATTAGACTGAGATTGAGACTGAGATTGAGATTGAGATGTGAGAACTGATAGGGAAAAGGTTAAATTTGTGCTGTTGATGGAACTTGGGTTTGTCTCTCTGCGTTCCTTTTGAGGCATGTTTTTGCGTGCTCAGGAGAAGTCAGAAGTCTCTCTCACCTCCAGCTATTATACTTGCAATTCTTATTTCTATTTGCAGTACAGAAGACAGTTCAGGTTCTACGAGGAAGTGGACAGAGAGAGTTGGAAGTCCACTCCCTTTCCTTCCTTCTTTTGGCTTTTTTTTGTTTTTGTTTTTGTTTTGTTTTTTGTTTTTGTTTTCTTTTTAACAGAGTAAACTCTCATTCTGTCCCCCTATGTTTTTTTTTTTCATTATTTTTCCTTATTTACTCAGTAAATTAATTAATTATATATTTTTGTATTTGTTTTTCTACATTTTTTCTTATTATTATAAACATAAAAGCTCAAGTTTTATAACTGCTATATTAATTTTACACAACTATTTTTGGTCTAATTCTTTATTGCTTTATATTTTTATAAGCTTGCATAAGTTATATAGAAATAGAAGTGGCCAGACTTCTCCAAGTTTGGCTTGTTGACACCATGGCAAATTGAAATTTTATTAACAGAATAATATTTTTTAACAATAAAATAATTAAATAGTTTTTAGTTCATAATATTTTGTCATATATTAAAAAATAAATAAAACTCACTTCCTCAAGCTTCTATTTTATTTTTTTGAAGAATAACTTATCTTCTATAATCTATTATATAAATATTAATGAAGAAGTATTAGTCCATAACTGATATTTATTATTACATAAATTACATGTAATTATTAGATATTAGTGGGTATTGGTAGACAAATATTATTTACTAAAAAAATACTACTCTCATACTAATATTGGAACCAAAACATACGGCAAGAACCCATAGTGCATAAATAAGAAATCCAATAATAATATTGAGGTGTCTTGTGGTGTGATAAAATTTTCTCTACAGATTGGGAATGGGAATGTGAATTTTAAAAAATTATGTTGGGTAAGCATTTTGAATCCAATGAGCTAATCTAGATTTTATCAATTTCATTCCATCATTTACTTGCACAATTACTATATTACTCTCAATTTTTTAAAATAATGACAAAATTATATGTATTTATAATATCATATATTCGTATATTATACATTATATTATATATATTACATATATACTATTATATTATAATAAATTATATTATATGTTTATAATATAATAAATTTTGTACTTACATACATAATATATATTATGCATATCTATATATGTTGTGCAATACAATATAATATAATATATATAAATAAAATTTAATATTTTAATATTAGAATATAAAATTTTTTAATTTTTAATATCTTCTAATATATTAGAAGTTAAAATTTTCTAATATTAAAATTTATCTAATAAAGAGGATTTTCATTTTTGAATAATTTTTTGGTTTTCTTTTATACTTTTATTTTAACATACTAAACATATTAATGGAATAAGAATTTTTATTCTATCAATGTACACAAAATATACTCATAGAAATTTTCATTCCATTTCACTCATATTGTTATTTTTATTCCATTAAAAATCATTTTATCGTACTATACGTCACCTAAATACCAAGGTATCAACTGATGCAAGAGTTCACGATATAAACAATCGATTTATGAAGAACACTATCATGCACAATGTAAAATAGCTAACTCTTGATCAAGGAAAGAGTCCTCTTGAAGATCCTCCTTAGGGTCCTAACCTTGGTTGATATCAACACTTGCACTCTCATTTAACACATTTATTTAATATTAGTTTCTTTAATATTAGTTTCTGACTTACTAGGTTAAGAACTCTAGTATCTATTAAATTAATATTAATGTTATTACTTGATATTGATTCAACAGATATTAGGATCATAACTCAACAGATCAATTCTTCACATACATATAAACATCTAAAACAAGATCTCCCTCAATATTATACAGAGACATCTAACATGGGATCTTCTCATGTTCACCCAATTAGCATTTTTTTAATGCACCTGAGGTTTCCAATCCAAACAACAGTCCTCTCACACTAATGGTTTAACTCGTGCTAAGTTAAATATGTAGCTATAGTGTAAGTTAAGTGCATATGATCCGATCATGTTCAAAGCCTAAACCAAAGAATCCAGGATCATTATGCAATAATTAATCTAAATAAATAATAAAAATGGATATCTTATTTACTATCTATCTGATGTATGGTAAAAGTATATCCAAATACATAGCCACAACACTAAAAGATTCATACATATAAGTTTAAGCGTCCTTCCCCTAAAGATAGTCCGCATGTCACATGTCTATTGAAATTTTTTGTTATGCTAGTGGGTAAATGTCCACCCTCGAATTATGACTTACTAGAGAAGGATTGGGTAATGACTTAGAGATTTGTGGATCAATAGTTCAACAGCTCAATGCTCAAGATTGAGATTGAATGACCAACTATAGGCTCCCTTATTTATAAAATATCTAAATTAAGATCTAATTTTAATTTATAAATTAATCAATATTAAGTCTATTTAAAGCAATGTTTTAAAGCACATACATGATAGATGACTCTCATATGACCCACCATGATTTGACTAATCTCGAAGCCTCTAAAGACAAGCTTTTGGGAGCCCAAGTCCTTTTGCACGTCAACTCAACTCTGGAGTTACATAAATAATTTAATTAGTTAATTAATTTACAAACTCAATTTAATTAGTCCTACCAATCAAATAAATAATTACTTGCCTTAATTAATCATTTCTTTATCTAATAAAACATCCCACGCAATCCAACAATTGGTTTTATGTAATAACCACAATTTTTGTAAATTTTAATTTGACACATATTTGAACAATTAATTTTTATTTCAGGGGCTTACATAAATGTGAGGGCTTAACTAAAGAAAATAAAAAAAGCGAAAAGGTTTAATTGAGAATTAGAGGGACTAAATTGAAAGAAATCAAAGAGGGAGGATTGGCGATAAAGCATTGGAAGTTTAAGGACTAAAATAGAATATGTCAAGGACCAAAATGAAATAAACAAAAAGTTGAAGGACTAAATTGCATAAATTGGAAAGTTCCATTGAGTCGATTGTCAACATACAAAATTCAGCCAATCCTGGGCACATCGACTACCATAAATTAGGTACGTTAGATCATTTTGAAGTTCTCTATAATACCCCTCAATCAATTATGAGTTTGAGCTTCCTATTTTCCTTCAATTTTTTAGTTAAGTCTCAAAATACCGAACCTGTGCCTGTTGGAGAATCGCTACTTTTGGTCAGTGATTTCATCAATTGAGCCTTAAGATCACCTCATTGGTCGGAGTTCTTCAATTTCTCAGCCATCAATTGAAGTTAAAGACTGAGATAAGAGTTCAATTTCAAGTTTGAGCTTTCGGGTAGCTTTTACAAGAAACCAGGTCTTGTGTCATGTTTCTTAGTAAAAAAGACAGGTCTAAAAGGAATCTAGGTCTGTACCAATTCTTCTGGGTCAATTCAACTTAGTTGAACTAGGTCCAACTAGTTTGAGGATTGGTCCAGTTCAATTAGAACTATTTATTATGGTTCCAAAGTGTGTGAGCTGGGTTCATCTGGTTTAGAATGGCCCGAGGGTTTGATGGGCTAGTTCAATCCAATTTTGAGGGTTTTTGACTAGTTTAGATGCCTATATGGCTGGTTAGGCCGGTTCAGGCTGGTTTAGAGATATTTGAGGCCTATTTAGAGGTACTTGGGTAACTGAGGCAAATTAAGGGGTAATTGAGGCCGATTCAATAGGTAATTTCGAGTAGTACATCTCAGTTTAAGGGTTTGTACATGAAACTAATTTATGTTTTCAGCTCATTTAGGTTCTTTTACTAGGAAATGAACATTGAGATGCGTGCTAGCATTCAAAAATAGGATCGAGGATCATTATAGATAATTGATCCCTTAATTAATTTAAGTTTTGATTCTAAAACTAATATTATATTCTTGTGATTATAAATATGCCTGAGGACTTGCACTACGTTCATTGAATTTGCCATTATGAAGATTCCAACCATTTAGTTTCTACTTGTACTGTAGGTGATAATACTTGTTTAATGCATGCATTTTTAACTCTAATTATTTTTATATTGCGAAAATACATTTTATGAGAAATATGAGTTATTTTATCTAATGTGTTCTATTAGTTTTGATATGAAAACAAGTATTCTAGAATTGATTTTTGAAATACAATGAGTTAGGTTGATATATTATAAACATTTGACCCTAATTTCAAAGGAATATGTGTGTGTTGATTATTTTGAAAAATATTTTAAAATATGCCTCTATTATAAAGCTATTTTGAAATAACATTGTGGGAGATATATTGTGATTAGTTGTTATATGATATGCTCCGATATGATACACTTTATTATTGAGATGATATATTGTGATGTGATATGAGATATGCTCCAACATGATATGGTTTGTCATTGAGATGATACATTGTGATATTATATGTGATGTCTTTGATATGATATGCTTTGTCATTGAGATGATATTATGCTGTGATATGAGATATACTACAGCATGATACACTATCATTGAAATGATACTTGAGATATGATATAATATATGGCTTTTACATGCTATGATCTATCATTGAGATGAGATATTGTAATGTGATATGATATGATACAATATGCCATTGATATGATATACTCTATCATTGAGATATGTCATGATACAATATGATACTCCCATATGTTTTACATTTTTAGAATTCAATTGTTTTCGAAAAATTGTGTCTTTGAAATTATGAGGCATATGTTATGAATTTCAATTACATATATGGTATGCTCACTACTTTTGATTATACATATATGATTGGCACAAGTTATGATACATGTCCCACCTTGATAAGAGTTTGTATTATCATTTACTGAGTTTTATATTCATTCATGTTCTAACATTTTTCAAATCATAGTACTGGTTCTCCTTTTGTTCACATCACTGACTGAAGGCAGAGATTCCAAACAAGCCCATTCTAAGTATAGACAAGGCTACATATGTGTCAATTTGTATTTGAGAGTTACTCCATTTACTTTTCAAACACGATATTTTTGTATGCACATAGTTTAAATATTTGTGTTAGATTTGTTTGAGTTTATATTAGATGTGTTTGTTTGTTTGTTCAAGTCTTACTATTGTCTATCCCTCGTGCCAATCATGTGTTTGATTTTGGGTCATGACAAAATTGGATCAGAATAATAAGTTTATCTAAGAGTATATGGAGCAAGGTTATTTGGTACTGTTTTTATTATGATTGTGAAGGCCCCATTTCTTTAATCGAGTGACTATAGAAGGCCTATTAAGATGTCATCTATGTTCTTATGTTCGAGTCTCCAATCGCTTGCCTATTCTTGTATATATTAGATCTTTAATATTTTGTTTTATAGATGGATTTCCCACATGAGGTATGCACTCCCTCTTGAGAGATCATGGATCTCAAGACATCTAGGAATCCTTTGGGCTAACTAGTTCTTCTTCAGTTTTGGGAGAGGGGCCGTCCTAAAGCACAGGGGAAGATAGCTAGACAAGCTACAGAGCCGACTATTGATGAGGATGCGACACCCTCTTCTACCACTCCTGATGTGTTGACTGGTATCTTAACTGGCATTCAGGGGCTTCATCAAATTATGGCTGAATTCATTGAAAATTTTGCAAGCTCTAGTAGACAAGAGCCTTTAACTAGTGTATAGCTTGGCATAGTGACAATTTCGATCGTGATAGGACTGGAGTAGTACAGGTCTGGTTTTGATGGATATTTCTGAGATTTCTTGGGATTGAATCCTCCTATATTCTCTAGTTTAAATATGAAGGAGGATCCACATGAGTTTTTAGATGATTTAGTGAAGATATTTTGGATTATGATGTGCTCTTTTCCTAAATAGGTAAAGTTGGTAGCTTTTATATAATGAAGTGTGGCC
Source organism: Thlaspi arvense (assembly GCA_911865555.2). NCBI lineage: Eukaryota > Viridiplantae > Streptophyta > Magnoliopsida > Brassicales > Brassicaceae > Thlaspi > Thlaspi arvense. Next base: position 58,431 of record CAJVSB020000154.1, read on the forward strand.
CAAGCTTGATATGATAATCTATTGACAAGGAGGCCCGAAGATGCAATTCCTATCACTTAGGAGGAGTTTACTAAAACATTTATGGAGCAATTCCTACCCAACAACAGGTAGGTGAAATTAGTGATTGAGTTTGAGAAGTTGGTATAGAAACTTGGCATGATTGTGTCAGAGCATGAGATACAGTTTACCCATCTTTTTCAATATGCTCTATATCTAATTAATCATGATATTACTTGGGCAATGAGATTCATTAGAGGACTGTCACACACTTATATTTTTCTCTGGCTCCCCAGATGAGGACACATATGTATACTTGAGCAATGGAGGCCACACATACCTTGAAGGCTTTTGATGTAACTAAGCACATTTATGGAAGTATAGGGAAGAAGGTCAGGACTAAAGTATCCCTTGGTAGTAGTTTTAGTTCCTAGAAGGGATCATCGTTTCATGGTCACAAACAACTTGTGGCATGGAAGTTCTTCTAGTAGGTAGTCATCATTAGGTATGGTGGTGTTAGTGAGTAGACTTAGGGGACATGAGTAACTCGCACCCTTTTGTCCTTGCTGTAGTAGGGCACATTTTGGGTAGTGCTAGAAGATGACGAGGGCTTATTATTGATGTGGCTAGCAGGGCCACTTGATTAGAGATTGTCCACTACTACAAAAAGCCTAACCACATTGGATGATTAGAACAGCAAACAAGGAGTCAAACTATGGAAGAGTTGCCAGGTTCCCATGGTTAGTAGACTGGAGGTAGAAGCCATGGCCAACTTGGCAGGGTTCCAACCTGAGTATATGCTCTGACTTGACAAGACACCTAGGTATTTAATGTGATAGTCACAGGTATAACATTTACATGGTCACATAAAGCTTATGTTTTATTTGACCCTAGTTCTACCTATTCATATGTATTTGTGAAAATTTTCACCCAGTTTGATAGATAAGTAGAAGAATTGAAGCATCCTTTCTATGCGGCAACCCTTGATAGGGAATCTATATTGGTGACTTATGTATATGAATCTTGCTTGATTAGTATCGCTAGTAGGAAGTCCACAACTGATCTGATTCTTTTGTGTATGTTAGAAATCAATGTGATACTCGGAATGAATTAGTTAGCCTCATGTTGTGATACACTAAACTGTCACCTTAAAATTGTGAAGTTTGATGTGCTGATTGAGGCACCATTATTATTTTAGGGTGACCATTACGTGGCTCTAGTTCATATTAGTTCATTTCTAAAGGGTAAGCAGTTGCTTAGCCAAGGGTGTCAAGAAGTTTTGGTTTGGTTAAAAATAAGCAAATCAAATAACCAAACTTAGAACATGTACCTATTGTTAATGAGCTTCCATATGTGTTTCCTAAAGAACTACCAGGCATTCTTTTCGACGGGGAGATCGAGTTTTGTATTGATTTACTACTTGATACCCAATCTATTTCTATTCCTCTTTACTACATACTGCCATGGAACTTAAGGATCTAAAAGAGCAACTTTAGGATTTTTTAGATAAGGGCTTTATCAAGCCTAACACTTTCCCATGGGATGCTTTAGTATTATTGTTAAGAATAAGGATAAATCTATGAGCCTATGAATTGATTATCGACAACTTAATAAGATAATGATACATAATAAGTATCAGTTGCCTGGGATTAATGATTTGTTAGATCAGTTATATTCTACTTATTTTTTTAAGACAGATCTTCAATCAGGTTATCACTATTTGGAGTTTAGACAGTAAGACATTCCCAACACAACTCTCAAGACCTATTATATGTATTACAACTTTCTAGTGACATCCTTTGGCTTGACCAATACCCCTATTGCTTTATTGGACCTAATGATTCAGGTGTTTCAAACTTTTCTGGATTGATTTGTAATAGTTTTTATTAATAATATTTTGATATATTCTAAAGTAAGGATGAGCATAAGTTACATTTATGAGAAGTGTTATAGACTCCAAGAGATCATCATTTATATGCCAAATTCTCAAAATATGAATTTTGACATGATACTGTGGCCTTTCTTGGACATGTGGTATCTAAAGATGGAATCATGGTTGATTCTCATAAAATTGAGGTCACCTAATAGTGGCCAAGACCTTTCTTTGCTATGAAAATCCAAAGTTTTCTAGGATTAGCAAGCTCTTACCATCACTTTGTGAAAGATTTTTCTAAGATAGTCACACATCTAGCTAGGCTAACTTGGAAAAGAGTTCATATTCAATGGTTTGATTTATGTGAAAAGAGTTTTCGGAGATTTAAGCATTTTTTGACTTCTGCTCTAGTATTAGCTCTACCTTTAAGATCTGTAGGGTTTTCTATATATTCCAATGCCTCACGAGGTGGATTTGGGTGTGTATTTATGCTTTTAGATAGCTTAAGAAATATTAACAAAATTATCCAACCCATGATTTAGAGTTTGTAGCAATTACTTTTACTTTAAAGATACAAAAGCACTATTTGTATGGCAAGGCATGCAAAGCTACGTGGATTATAATAGTTTGAAATACATATTTGAGCAAATTATCTGAATCTCTAATAATACAGATGAATGGAACTATTCAAAGCTTATAACTGCACTATTTTATTTCATCTTGCAAAAGCAAATGTGATTGCCGATACTCTGAGTAGGAAGTTCATGGTGAGCTTGACCTATATTACTCTCATGAGATGACCTTTAATAGTAGCCATATACAATTTGAAGGTGAAGGCAAACAATTAGGCATAGAAGATACTGAAAGACTATTAGCTCAATTACATATGTAACACTCACTAATAGAAAGGATTAAGAAAAGTTAGAAGAAAGATGTCAGATTGTGTAAACCTAAAGAAGAGGTTCAAATGAGCAAATATGTTGAATTGTAGACTGAATCTAAAGGGAAACTACAGTGTGGAGGTTGATTGTGTGTGCTTGATATAAGAAATCTGAAAAAAGTTATACTAGTAGAGGCACACAATTCTAAATATACTATTTACCTTGGCTCCACCAAGATATGTCATGATATGAAGCAATTATATTGGTCAAAAGGAATGGAAGAAGATGTGGCAGACTTTGTCTCTCGATGTTTAACATGCCAACAAATGAAGGCCGAGCATTAGAAACCCACAGGGTTATATCAAATGATTAAGATACTTGAATAGTAGTGGGACGAAATTACTATGGATTTTGTAATTAGACTACCTTGCACCTCCAAGGATTATGATTCTATTTGAGTTATTGTAGATCAATTGACTAATCCTCTCAATTAAGACAACTTATAGTGTAACTTAGTATGTTCAGCTATACTTAGAAAAGAATATGGGATTACATGGTATACCTTTGTTTCTTATCTTTGATCAGGGATCCCAATTTACTTCTTGATTTCAGAAGGCCCTTGGAACTCGACTAGATTTAAGTAAATTTTTCATTCTCAGATTACTGGACAGTCAAAAAGGACCATTTTGATTTTGAAAGATATGCTATGAGCATGTGTGTTAAACTTTGGAGATAATTGAAGTCAGTATTTGCCTTTAGTGGAATTCTCTTATAAGAGTAGTTATCAATCCAATATATAGATGGCTCTATTCAAGGTATTGTATAGTAGATAGCGCAAATCTCCAATTTGTTGGTTTGAACTAGGCAAGACAAAGCTTGTGGGCTTGATTTAATACAAGATGCGGTGGACAAGGTCTGGATATTTAGAGATGGACTGTTAGCTAAATAGAGCAAACAGAAAGTATACATTGACCATTGATGCTGAAATCTAGACTTTGCTATTGAACATTATATATTTCTAAAAGTTTGGAAAGAAAGATAACCTCAGTCCCCAATACATTAGCTCTTTTGATATATTGAATCGCGTCGGAGCTGTGACCTAGCAGTCACCTCTTACCCTTGATTTGTTGAAGGTACATCTTGTATTCCATGTTTCTATATTGTGAAAATATCTGTTGATGCGTTGCATGTGATGCCATTACAGGATGTTCAATTGGATACAAATTTATCTTACAAGGAAGAACTCATGGCTATTCCGTATAGCAAATAAAGAAGTTCCAATCTAAAACTATAGCATCTATAAAGGTGTTGTGGAAGAATCAACAAATAAAGGAGGCTACTTGGGAATTTGAAGAACTTATGCATACAGAATATCCCCATTTGGTTGAAGTGTAATGTATGTACTAATTTTGAAATTTGGGGATCAAATTTTGCAAGAGGGAAGAATGTAATAACCCTATTTTTTGTAAATTTTAATTTGACACCTATTTAAATGGTTGATTGTTATTTCAGGTGTGATGTTTCCGAAACAAAGAAATTTATGATTAATCTCATATTTTACTTGCATAGATATATAGTAGTGCATTTTTATATTTTCACACAATATCTTGTGGATAACATGTAATACATTATTAAAAAGTGTTTGAGAACATAAATATTTGGGTTCTTGCTTAAGGTTTTATAAGTTAGAAAATGTCATTAGAGAAGGTTAAATGAAAGAGGAATAAGGTACATAAAGAAATGAAGGAAAGTTTAAAGGAAGAAATTTAAAACACCAACTCAAACTACAAATGATAGGAAACTTAACAAGAAATGATTAAGAATTTTCATTGTTTTATAAACTTATCTTTGGTATAAGAACTCTCAAGGTTTAGGAGGAGATTAGAGATGGAATAAGAAGATGGAAATGAGTTAGGAAAGCTAGCTGGTCAAGGGGACACAATGGGAAAGAAATGTTTAATGAAAGGAGTATTTTGGTAAAATCACAAGGGGTGGTCAAGTGTGTGCCTGTGAGCTGCTTCCTTAGCTGACTTAGGAGGCTATATAAGCCCTCCACTTGCCTGGTTTTGGCATGCAAAAGGCCAAGAAAAGAAGGAGAAAAAGATAGGAGAAAAAGAAGCAAAACCAAAGCAAAAACAAGGCAAGATTGGCTTGATTTGTTGAGCTTTATTAAAATTGATCTTAGCTTTTGGTTAAACTTTAAAACCCCTTCATTTTAATCAGTTTAATTTGTGATGTTTAGGGTTGAATATTGGAAGGAAAAGGGGAGATTAAGGTGAGGAAGAAAAACCAACCCAACCCTAGCATAAATTTGGGGAAATTTGACTATAATTCAAGAATTTCATCAACTCACCTCCTTTATGGTTTAAGCCCCAAAATTTCTGAAATCTTATGACCAAATTGATGACTTTTATACTTGGTTAGGTGCTGAAAAGAGGGGAAGGGAGAACTGCAACCTAAAGCCCTAATCAGCTTAATGAATTTGTGTGATTTTTATATGATTTGAGTAAACCCAAGCCAACGTTTTGTCCCACTCCAATTCCATCATTTGGGGTGTTGAAATCTGGATCTAGTTGAGGACTAAACATAGAGGAAAGAGTGCCAAAACCTAGGGGAAGGAAGTGGATTGAGACAAGGCTAGGAAGTTGCCTAACCATGGCATTAAGTTAGGGAGAATGGATGGAAATAGAATTCAGCACTTAAGAAAGTGTGAAGCCCCTGGCTGAACTTTGAGAGGGGCTGGAATTTGATACAAGTGTACTTAAATTAAGGTTTAAAAAGTGGATGAATTAACTTAAGAGAATTGACATTGAGTTAGTGAAGGAAATCCTAAGACCAAATTAAATTAGTGTAAGTTAAGTAAACTAGGTTAAGCTCACCAGTAAGCCATAAATTATTCTAAGCAATTAAGGGATCAAATTGGTAAGTCTTACACCTTTGAATGACTAAGAAGTCATTAAAAATTTACTACAAAAACTAGGAGAAGTCTAATTAAACTTTTACAACATTTGCATTCAGTAGATCATGCATTTATGCATATATGAGACAAGCAAGATCATGCATATTATTTTATATTAGGAGATGAGTATAGGCCAGGGAAAGACTTAGACAGAATAGGGCCCAAGGACACTTAGCAACAATGACACAGGTGAGCAGTTTTCTTTCCAATACTTGGCTTTATAAATTTAATGGAATTTCTTATGAGAGACAAGTGGCTTGATTTTAGATATTTATGTTTATATGAAAATGAAATAGAGTGAGTTACTTTTATGTTTTGAATATTATCTACTGGATCTAGTCACCCAGATGATCTTTTTGGCAACCATAGTAACTTGGTAGTTTTACATAATTTTAGGTCCTAATTGGGGGCCACAGACACCAACCAAGCCATGTTAGTGTGGCCAAGAAGTGGTAACCCTTGGTCCAGATTGCATGGCCAATAGTGCCCATAGATCTAGATGTCATATGTTAGATTTACAAATTTATCCTTCTATCTACGTGCATGTTAGATCACAAATTATGGATTTTGAGTCGCAATATATTTTTGCTTCCTTAATTGGCCAATTATGTGTTTTGGCCTATGTTGGATTTGCAAGCTCAACAAGTGATTTAAGTGTGATTTTATTACACAGATTTATGATGTACATTATAATAAAATTTTGTGAATATGTCTTACCATTGTAGATGGCTTTAAACTATTTATTCTTTCAAGAACATGACATTTCATAAATATTTTATGCTTATTCAATTATTTATTTCCAAAGGTTCCACTTATTTTGTTTCATTATGCTTAGCTAGATGGCCATTCATGGCGACTGTAAGTCTCACCATTTAGTTTATTTTTTTAGGTTCAAAGTAGAGTAGTCAATGCAGCAGCATGGCATCATTTGCATCTGTGTCCAAGTTTAGTGAGGTTGGGATTGCATTTTAGTCAAAAACAGTGATGGAAGTACGTGGTGTTGTATAGTAAAGTACAAGTTTTGTATAAATTATGGGTAGCTAGACAACCTCATTTTATGTTGTAAAATATTGAGCGATGTTTATTTTATGAATACGTTAATATTTTGTTTTAAAATTGTAAATGTTATTAGATTTCCAGCCAATGGTTCAGATGATGAGTGTTGTGGCCACATGTGACAGGGAATGGCATTTAGTAATCCTTTGTGAATCTTCGGCATGAAGGAGGATTAAATCCCATCCAACTATCATGTCTCACCCTAGGTTGTTGGGGAGGAGTGTGACATCAAGGGCTTAATTGAATCAATTAAGCATATTTGGGGGCTTAACTAAAAAAATCTAAAAGAAATGAACTCTAATTGAGATTTGTAAGGACTAAATTGAAATAAATCAGCGAAGGAGGATTGAAGATAAGGCACTAGAAGTTCAGAGACTGAAATAGTATAGGCTAAGGACCAAAATGAAATGAATAGAAAGTTCAAGGACTAAATTGCATAAATTTAAAAGTTCCACTGCCTACAAAGTGGTGGAACAAGTTAGTTGCTAACTTACAAAATTCAGTCAAACTTGTGCAAATTGACCACCCTAAATCGAGTATATAAGATCAATTTGGAGTTCTTTGTAACACCCTTGATCAATTGTGAGTTTGATTTCCTATTTTCTTTTAATTTTTCAATTAAGTCTTAAAGGACCAAACCTGTGCTCACCAAAGAATCACTGCTTTTAGCCAATTATTTTATCAATAAAGCCTTCACATCATCTTGTCAATTAGAGTTCTTCAATTTCCCAACCAATGATTGAAGTTAGAGATCAAGGTAAAGGTTCAATTTCAAGTTTTGAGCTTCTAAGTAGTTTTTGCACAAAATTGAGTGTTGGATTGGGTTTCCGAGTGAGGAAGACAAACTCAGATGGAATTAGGGTCTGACTAATTTGTGGACCAATCTGGTAAACCTAGAATGGTTCTATCCAGTTCCAAAGTCTATGAGATGGGTTCATCTAATTTAGATTGTTTCGAGGGTTTGATACACTATTTCAGTTCAATTTTGAGGGTTTTTAGGTTGGTTCAATCTGATTTTGAAAGTTTTAGGCTAATTCAAAGGCCAATATGGCTAGTTAAGGCCTATTCAAAGGTATTTTAGGTAATTCAGAAGTAATTGAGGCGAATTCAAGGGTAACTGAGGCTAGTTTAGGGCTATTTAGGGTAATTTCGACTTGTTCAGGAGTAATTTTGACTGATTCAGGTTGATTTAAGGGTTTTACAAGAAACCAATTTATCTTTTTAGCTCATTTTGGGTTCTTTTGCTAGGAAATAAACCTCAGGATGCATGCTAGGTTCAAAAATGGGATTAAGGATCTTTTTAGATAATCAAGCCCTTATTTGATTTAAGTTACAATTCTGAGAATAGTACTACATTTTTTGTGATTATAGATACGTTTGAGGACATGTACTACGATCGTTGAATTTGCTATTATGAAGACTCGAACTATTCAGTTTCTAATTGTACTGTAAGTTATAATACTTATTCAATACATGTATTTTTAACTCTAATCATTTATATATTGTGAAAATACATTTTATGAGAAATGTGAATTTTTTTATATGATGTAATCTATTAGTTTTGATATGAAAATCTAAAACAGATATTCTAGAATTGACTTTTGAAATATAGTGAGATGCATTGATATATTATAAATATTTGAACTTGATTTGAAAAGAATATGTGTGTGTTGATTATTTTGAAAAATATTTGAAAGTATGCTTCTATTATAAAGTTATTTTGAAATAATATTGTGGGAGATATATTGTGATTAATGGTGATATGATACACTCTAACATGATATGCTCTGTCATTTAGATGATATATTCCAATGTGATATAAGATATACTCTGACATGGTATAGTCTATTATTCAAATAATACATTATGACGTGATATGTGATGCATCCGACATAATATGCTTTGTGATGAGATAAGATACAATGATGTAATATGTGCCTTCGACATGATGTGTTCTGTCATGATATGAGATATAGTAATGTGATATGTGATGTCTCTAACATGATACGCTTTATTGTGAGATAAGATACAGTAATATGATATGTGATGTCTCCAATACGATGCGCTCTATTATTGACATGAGATATAATGATATGATATGATTTGCCTCTAGCATGATATACTCTATCGTTGAGATATAATATGATATGATATGATACTCCCATATGTTTTACATTTCTAAAACTTAGTTGTTTTTGAAAAGTTGTGTTTTCAAAATTATAAGGCATATGCTATGAATTTCAATCACATATGTGATATACTCACTCTTTTGATTATACATATATGATTAGTACATGCTACAAGGCTTGTCCCAGTATGACTAGAGTTTGTATTGTTATTCATTAAGTTTTATACTCAACATTTTCTTAACATTTTCATATCATAGTGCTGATTCTCTTTCTCATCCATACTACTAAGCGAGGGCATAGGTTCTTGACCAGCTCAATTCTAAGTACATGCAAGGCCATGTATGTGAAGATTTGTACTTGAGAGTTGCTCCATTTACTTTTCAGACGTGATCCTTTTTCATATACATAATTTGAATATCTATGTTAAATTTGTTTAAATTTATATAAGATATGTTTTTTCATTATATTCAAGACTTCCTAGGCTTGGTAATCCATTCCTAATGCTTGTCATGAGTCTGATTTTGAATCATAATATTATAATTCCATAATCAATAGAGGCTTATTAGACTTTACATGTGACCACTTAGATTCACTGATTAGCTAGTCATATATTATTAATTGTTAAATAATTGTATTTATTAACTAAACTCCTTTTATTAATTACTTTTTATTTAATTCCTATTAAATACAAGAGCACCCATAATTTATAGTGTACGTCTATCAACATCATTATAAATACCTAGAAATAGATGAAATGTGTGTGAGATTTTCATTCATGCATTCCAAGAAAAAATGATTCCTCCATCAACTTATCACCCGACGTCATTATACAAAGATTGAAGCTTTTCGTATTCAAAACCCTTAGAGCAAATAAACATTGTTAACCTAGCAATTCTGCCCCATGCCTCCAACAATTTATTAAATTGAAAGTGAAAAAAATCATCAAAGAATCATGTCTAATGATAAACAATTTTGAAAACAATTTTTGAGCGTCGAGTTGGAAATAAAATTGGAAACTGGATACTTGTGTGTGTGTGTGTATGTGTATACATAAAATATCATGTGTGTGTATATATATGTATGTATGTATGTACTCCAATTTTTGTTAATTTGGGATTTCATTCGGTTGACAAACGAAAAACTATGGGGTTGTCATTGTGGCATTTATCTCAAAGCATGAATGTTTGGCACAAAAAAAAAAAAAAAAAAGGAAACCACTAGTAGGAAGGAAAGCTTAAGAAGATGAATAGTGCACTAGAGATCCGATCTACTGTAGTTGTGTGCATAGGGTGTTTCGGTGCTCCCAGGGGCCATACCTGAGCTCTAATACCACTATCAGATTTGTGTAATCTGAGACGAGTTTGCATTGCAAAAATTTTATAACTTTTCAACAATGTTATATACAAATAATATCCCCAAAATACTCATGATCTATTATGCATAAATTAATTCAAAAAACAAGAAAGATATACTTTTTACCTTTCCAATTGAAGTAGAGATTGATGAACTTGAATTTGCAATCACAACCACTGAAACTCGAGCACCAAAAGCAATTCACAAGAAGCCCAAGTGTACTTCCTTTAAAGGTATCCATATAACAAATGTGAACTAAGATTTTAGGTTATGCTAGTAATCTGAAACCCTCTCTCACACTATGGAAATGTTTTCAATTGAAACTCCTTTTAATCAAGATTTCCCAAAGATGGCTCTCAACTCTCTTGAAAGTCTATCTAAAAGTATGACTTTGATAAATATTTGTCTTAAGCCTATCTATAGAGGAAAGAGAAAACTTATCCAAATATTTATTTAACAGGTGTGTATATATATATATATATATAATGATTTCAAAAATCAAACATTCTCTCAAATATATATATACGTGTATGTGTGTGTAATTGATTTCAAAAATCAATTATCTTAATATTATAAATATTCTCTTCTAATTTAAATAAACAAATTCCTAACTAATTAGGAAATTCCAATGATTATTTAATACATGCATCTTCATGGTAAAATGAATTAAATACTTTAATTAAAAAATCTACTAATTCTCCTTATGACTTAATTAAATGATAAATAATTTAATTAGTAGATTTAACTCATTAAATTGATTTAAGTTAAAATTAATTAATCAAATTAACTAATTCAAACAAATTCTCAAAAATGATATGAACTTATTCGTTTTTGTATGTGACCCCTTAAATTCACCAATTAGCTAGCAGTGAGTTTATAATGCTTTACAACTTAATAAGAGTAATTTATTATAATTAATTACTTTGATCAACTAAATGCTTTTTAATTGCCACTCTTGACTTAATCTCTATTTAGTCGAGAGTACCTATATTACATGGGATATGTCTAGCAACAAGTCTGGGAAGACATACAAATTGGTAAAGGTAAAATAGTGAACCTTTTACCATTTGCTCATACGATGCAAATACAATACTTTTATTGACTAATCTCTTGATCGAGATCTTGGATTTGAATATTACATCAGCATCCATATGATCTCAATAGTCACACATATACTTCAAAAGATCAGTTTATTAATCAATTTAGGAGTCCTCTTTCTTTATTGTTTATCAAGTATCTTGCACAAGGATTTTACAATCAAATTATTTGTAGATAGTATTTGAGATTCTTCCATTCAACGAAATGAGCAATGGATCTTATATCAATTTTCATAGATCTTCATACATGAATAATCCTATGCCCAACATAAATCCTTTTATGACCAACCTATGAACAGAAAGCATATCAAAGCACAAGTATCCATGTACAACATCACACTGAAACACTAAATCAAAAGACTGATTAAAGCACTATAGCAAATATGGGGAATTCTTAACACCAACTAGCATCCAATACGAATTCTCAGGCGGGATTATTTAGTGAACTTGTTCTCTAATAAGAACCCATTGATGTGTACTGGTGTCACTTATACTGATCGCCCATGAAATGGGGCATCCTCCCAAATAGCTTGTTACACTTATGTGGGTCTAATCTAAATCTAGTCAAGAGCCCTTCTTGACATGATCTATGACTCATAATAGTTTAAGACTAAAATCATAAAACTTATTTCATGATTACCATCTGTATGCACTCCCAAGTCTCGTAACCATTTATAGATTAAAAGGTTTCGTCCAAATGCACAACTATCTTGCACATATGACGAATATGGCCAGAATGCCAGTATTGATTAAATACATATATTAAATGAAGAAGATTATATCCCCAAATGTAATAACTAATTCAATTGGCTAATTGGCTATTACTCCAACCAAATTAGGTCCTTCGACTCGATTTTAGGGCAAACCAAGCAAAACTAGAGGTTGACCATCGACAAAGTAGAACAAGGAAGAGGCAGGAGTGGCCAGTAAGGGGAGGTGGAAGAGTGGCAAGCAAGGTAGAGTTAGATAGAGGATGAAAAGGAGGTGGCAGGCTAATAATGCTATTGTTGTCCACACTTGCAGTACCACGTCAGCTCCTCGGAAGTGCAGAGCCATTATTGGCACCTTCACCTTCACTTTTCAAGAGAGATTAAAGCATGTGTCGAAGAGGGGGAAATCAAGCACCCGCTTCAAGTTAGAAGTATTGGCAAGGAAGGCTTTGTAGAAGGCCATGTAATCAGGTCAAGTCTCATGTTCTTAATTAAAAGGGTGAATCGGGCTATTTGTTAAATGGCTGATAGTGCCCTTGCTCGCAACTACTGCTCTTCCTCCACTCTTCCTCTTCTTTCTACTTGTGACATTCCAAACTAAGTTTGGGATGTACAACTCTAGCACCAAAACATGCATAACACCATTTCATACATTTTCCATGCATTACATGCATCATGTTCACTATATGCATATTTTGAAAAAATTAAAACTTAAGGGAATTATTTTAATTTTTCTTATCTACAACCTTAGGAAAGCTTAAAAGAATGTTATAAAATATTAGAAATATATGATAGTGAAAGAAATTAGAAAGGAAAACAAAGTTAGAAGAAAAAAACCCTAACTTGTGTAATTTACTACAAAAAATATAAAAACTTAAATAAATAAAATTATGAAAATTATTAGTGATTCAACCTAATGAAAACCCTGAGTTTAAGGGATTAGAAAAGCATTAGATTAGCTGTTTAGAGTTAGAAATAGAATTAGAAGTCAAAAAGGACATAGAAGGGGATTTTGAATCAAGAAGGGGCATTTTAGTCATTTTCATTGGGGATCATTTGCTGAACTAAGGGGAATATATAAGCCTCCAAGCCTTTAACGACACCCATTTGGTCATGCAAGCTAGAGAGAAGAAAAACAGGGAAAAAAGAAGGAAGAAAGAAGAAGAAGAAAATAGAAAAAAGGTAAGGCTTTCTAGAAATTTCTAGAAAACTCAATTTTTGTGTTAGAAAATTTGTTGATTTTGATTCTATCCCTATTCAACTATCACTTGCTTTAGAAAACAAGGAGTTTTGAACTTGTTTTGTTGCTAAAATCATGCTAGCCAAAATTCTAGAGAGTAAACCTATGCTAGTTGATTTTGAATGAAACTTGTGAGAAGGGGCTTGTTTTTTATTCAAAATTGAAGCTAATAGATGCATTAGAGAATGGTTAAGCCAAAAGAGGAGAAATCTAAGGGGAAAAAATTGAAATTTTGACTCCAGTATAAGATTTACCTAAATAAAAGATTGAAATGTAGTATGCAAAAATTGTCTACAATGTTTGTTTTCTTAGGCCATGAAATTAGGGCTTGAAATGGGTTCAAATGCAAGCCTAATAAGTGGCTAGGTGGATGGGGTAGCTAGACTAAAAAGGGGAGTTGGTAAGAGAACCAAATTAAGGCCTAATATTTGTAAAACCAATTAGGAAAACAAGCTTGTGAAGTGTAGAAATTTCCTGTAGAAAATTTCAGCATCTAAGCAACTTGTTTAACACTTATAGATGACTTACTGAGGCATTAAATCAAGACCAATTAATAGTTTAAAAAGTGGTTAAAACAACTTAATAAGAAAGTGAAAGAAATTGGCTCAACTAGGTTTATAATTCTAGTGAAACCTAGCTAAACGAAAAATGATATGTGTGTGTAAATTGTGAGCAAAACTTGGAGAGTTGAAAGGCTAATTTTGGAGATGTTCTATATTTCTCTAAGGGGGCACAAAATAGAGTTTAAAAGGAGGCCAAAGAAAGTCCAAAAGGAAAAATAAATGAAAACCAACTTAAAAGTTATTTCAAATGACAATGTTAATAATCTTTCCAACCTAAGAGACTTATAAGAGGGATTTTAAACCTTTTAAAAGATGAGTAAGAGCTGAATTTCCACACAACCAAGCTATGAAAATGTGTTAAGGCATGGCAATTGAAGACAAAGGAAAAATAGAAAGAAAGGAAAACAAGAACAATTAAAAGAAAGTTAGAAGCCACGACAAAAGAGACCACAATTATTTACCATTTGCATGCATTCCATCATGCATCTATGGCATTTTGCTCATATTTCACATACTGTTAGTCTCAAGATTTCATATTTATTTTGATAATGACAAAATAAATTAAAATTATTATATGTATATATTTATATAATGGACAATATGGACAATTTATAATATTAAGTTTATTGTTTAACTACATACACTATATGTGCTAGATTGTGAAACTGTCAAATTAGACATGTGTGTAGTAAATTGATTATATTTTACTATAAAAAGTTAAAAAATATTAAAGTCAATTTTATATGAAACTATACTCAAATACCTTTATTTTGATATATAATTTATTTTATATACTATTTTATATTAAAACAGTTTATTATATTAATCCGATATATTATTTTCAGAAAAAGTCATTTTTGAAATCTACACAATATTAGTTTTAATTAATAAAATATAACTTATGATATAAATAAAATTCTGAATTAATTTTATTTGTAAAGTAGACGTGCTGAGCTTTAAATGCATATATTATATGCATGTTTTACACTTATAGATTATAGATATAATATTTCAAAGTAGGCCATTCTGTTGAGTTACACTGTCAGCAGATAAAATGAGTATATTACAGTGTTTTTATCATATCTCAATATATGAAAGTCAAATTTGTACAAATATAATTTTGAATAAAAGTAGACGTTATAAGCTTTTCAAAAATATATAATTTGTTATTTTTGAATAAAAATTCAAAATTCTAGACAATTTTGAACTTGGCTAATAACTTTTGTCAAAAGCAATTTTATAGTCTGGCATATCGTTGAAGATTTGATGATTTCTCTCAAACAGTGCAAGATAATTTAATGATTCTTTTTGCATTTGAAAATGGACTCATTGAGGAGTATTTAAGAAGTTTTTAAGAATTTTTTAACATTCGGAGCCATTTTCTTTGAATTTTTAAAATGAGCCAATGTGCAGTTACTATTGACAAATGATTTTGTCTTCTACAAAGGCCAACGTTTCTTTGGTATTTTTGGCTATAAAAAGAGCATGGATTGAAGGGAGAAGTACATAACAACAAGCTCTCAAAAGCCTTCTCAATCTCTGTCTAATTCTTTGTGCTATATTGTTTATTACTTGATCAAAGAGTGCACAAAGAAAATTATTTTATTCTTGAGAGTGCCTCTTTGAAGTGAGATCATATTTGTACATGAGTGGTAGCTAATCTTACTTAAGAGAAATTGCTGCATTTCTACTTTATCTTCATTTTCATTTGTATTTGTGTTTGAAACTCACCGAGTCAAAGGTTTTGTAATCGGGATTTCTTGTCTCTGCCAAGTGTAAGGGACTTTGTTTGTACTCGGAATTTCTTGCCTCCATCAAGTGCAAGAGACTTAGTGGAACCTCGGCCAGTTGGAGTTCGAGAAAGTGGACGTAGACTTGGGTAGCAAGTCGAACCACTATAAAAGAGTTTGTATCTCTTATCCTTACTCTCTTTACTTTACTTAAAATTGTTTTATATTTCTTATTGGGTGAATTTTATAAGTTTATTTGATTCAAATTTTTTTTATTATTGTTTTTAATTTTTCATACTCTTAACTTCTGCGATAAAAACCCAATTCACTCCCCTCTTGGGTTACCTTTTGGGATAACACACATTGTGTACTTGTAGGCATGAAACATAAAGCTGACTTAAAACCCATTTAGGCAAGGCAAATAGAGCATTGTAGGCTATATATACAGTGAGTGACATACTCTCTACCCATAGTATTTTGAACTAAAAATGCATGTTTTATGTTAAAAATAATATGTTATGCAAATTATCTATGTATTTTTGTATCAAAAAACTTGGAAAGAGAGTGCCTATGTTCTGCTTTCTATACATTTGGATCTTTATGATGTTTTGTTGTACTGGCACTCAAGTAGGTATGTCGGGTAACCATCTGGGACAAGTGATTATTCTCCACTCTTATGTTATGACCTGGGACCCAATAGGGTCTCATATATCATAGACTGTGTTAATCTGGCCTAGATTGGTAACCCATGCTTATAGGCTACACAATATAATAGTGCCCGACATATTTTACTATTTTATATTTTCATGATTTTACTGCCCTCAAATATTATTGGTTATGTGCACCCAATTAGAGATACATGTCATACAGCATCATCTATGATTCTCTGCATTTGCTTATATTTCACAGATTTGGATTCCATGATATCATAGTGACTAAAAAAAATTGACATTGATAAATTCATTCATTCTATATTTTTTTGCTACAGCATTATTGATACTATTTTACGTAGATAAGTTAAAATAAATTTATTGTGATATTTCTACCTTGGATCTTCATGAGTATATAATTTTCGAGGGATAGTTTATGTATACTACTAGTACAACTCACTCTGTTTCCACTAAGTTTATACTATATACTATTCACTAAGAACTTATATTCTCATATCTTCTATTTTTGTAGATTCTAGCTAGATCTTTTTAAGCACTCCCATTTTTCAACACTAGCGTAAGGATTCCTTGACACAATGGGTGGAGATTAGGCCACAAGAATTTTCTTTATATTTATTAGTGCCTATATTATTATTAGACTTGTACTAGACATTTCATCTAAGTGAGAGGATTTGGCTTGGGGTTGGTCATACAGCTATAATTATTTTGGTTTAGTTGAGATGTATGAATTATTTGATGACACGCTTAGTATGGGTGCTTTATATGAGGAAGATGCATGAGCTTACATATGCCATTACTATGTGAGACTAGTTATGTACAACAGACGTATTTATATTACTATCACATGTTCCATAGGTTCTATCTACACGTTTATAGTCAGGGGTTAGAATAGCGGTAATGCTACTAGATTTTAGCCTTAGCAATAGGTGGTTGTTGCCCTGTTGTCATGCCTTGCCTAGGCAGGGGTGGGGTGTGATAGTTAAAGTGGTATCATAGCCTAGGTTTGGGTTAGTACTGAGGCTTGGTTTGAGAGAGATTTAGGTTTATGTTCATGCATAGCATTTATAAAATTGATATGTGCTAATTCCCAAGAAATTGTGTTTATTGTAGGATATGGCACGTACTAGGAGAGGTAGAGGTTGAGGTAGTCGTAGGCATAGTCCAGAGCAGGCACCTAGCCAACTTCCTAGGGATCTCATGGGTACTACATCTTTAGCAACACCCAGGGAGGCAAGTCCCTCCCAAGCATATATTAGCCTACTAGGAGATTTTCCCCTAGAGGTCATCCCACAGACACTTGCTCCTCTAGAGACCCCCACACCACTAGAAGCCTAACACCCCCAGTCACGCCAACACCCCTAGCTGCAATGGTTTCCTCTAAGTTGGTAGACATCATAGCTTCTAGTTCAATTGCTCCAACGATTCAGCTTGAGAATGAGAAGATTATCAAGAAGTCTCCGAAGTTAGGAGCCCAAAAGTTTCATGGCACTATAGATCTGCTCAAGTTAGAGGAATGGATCAAAGAGGTGGAGAGGATTTTTGACCTAATGCACTACCCAAAGGACCAACGGATGTAGAATGCTACATTCTTATTCAAGGGCGTGCACTTTATTGGTGGAGGGCATACTAAGCCAGATAGCTGGCTAGGAGAGTTATCGGTTGGATAAAGCCCAAGGAGGAGTTTGAACATTAGTATTTTCTTCTAGCTTATCAACATTAGAAGAAGTCAGAGTTTTTGAGTTTGAGACAGGGGAACATGACAGTAGCGGACTATGAAGCTAAGTTCATCGAGTTGTCTAGATTTGCATAGACGTTTGTGGCAAATGAGCAAGATAAATGCAGATTATTTAAGAAAGGCCTCAGATGGGCGATTTAAGCAAAGATAAGGATGCAAAAGGCTACTTCATTTGCAGAGTTGGTAGAGTATATTAACAAAGCAGAAGAGATTGAGATAGGATATGCACAATGGAGATAGTAGCGATCTAAGAGGAGGGCCTTGTGAGGTATATTTGACTAGAGAGGGGCAGAGTCAGAAGAGGCAAATGATTGCTCTCCCAGCTATCAGGAAAAGAGAGGCCTTAGGCAGCCTTGGGACACAGTCAGTATCTATCTCTAGTTTAGAGTAGTAGGAACCACGATCTGCTGCTACAGTACTAGGGAATAGTACAGCTTTGGGAGATAAGGGAATAGAGAGTGTGGCTAGTAGGGGTGGTTCAGCTACAGGAAGGTCAATAGATGTGGACAGACCGAACATCTTAGGAGGGATTGTCCACATGCAATTAAGATGTTGGGGCATTTACTAGATAGGAGACACAACAAAGACCCCTAATTGATAGTAGAGCCCAGACTGCCAAATAAGGAGTAACCCCAGGTAAACGTAGAGTGGAGGCTCGTGTATTTGCTATGACCAAACAAGAGGCGAGGGCTGTTCCAAACACTAAGACTAGTATGCTACCTATTTTTGACATTGATGCATATGTTTTGATTAATTCTAGATCTATGTATTTCTTTATATCATTGCACAAGCCACTTGAACGAAGACTAACAAAACTTCCAATGATAAAAGGAATTGAAAGGAAAAGAAGGAACATATGCCAGTTTGCAAAGGCATAATAATCTTTTCACAAATAAAGAAAAATGAGTCCCTAATGCAAGTCCATCTTTGACCAATTCAGGACTCATTCTATGGTTATACTCCTATGATTTAGCAATTTGAGAAAGCTTTTCCTCCACATTCCTTCTTGGTAGTAAGCTAGTCTGGGCCTACTTATCAGATTCTAATATTATTTACCAATTTAAGTGTATATATAGAAATTTTTCTCATTACTTGGCATGTTGATGGAATAAGTGCTCTTCTCCTTTTTTATACACAAGGATCTCCTTTTAGGCTTATATAGAATACAGAAGAATGACAGTCCTTTCCTCGAAAGTCTAGACTTTGAGATAAGATAAAATGGAGTAGAGTATAGCTATATATCCACACTAGTAGGGAAGACCTTAGTAGCAGAACATGTATACAAAGATTCCAAGATTGGTATAGAAAGAGTAGAGCTGACAGGGGACTTAATTCCATAGAATATATACAATCTTGATATGATCTTGGGCATAGATTGGTTAACAGCCTATAGGGCATAGGTAGATTATTTTGGGAAGTAAGTTAATATCTAGTTGCTGGATGGTGAAGAAATATGTTTTGTTGGAAAGCGGTGTATTTTTCCCACATGTATGATCTCAACATTAACAACTATCAGACTTCTTGGAAAGGGTTGTGAAGCTTATTTGGCATGTATAGTATATAAAAAAAATAAAGCTCCTAAGTTGGAAGACATACTTGTGGTAAATCAATTTTGAGATGCATTGCCAAATAAGTTACCGAGACTACCACTAGATAGAGAGGTTGAATTTGTGATAGACTTGATTTCTAGCACACAACCCATTGCACGTGTTCCCTACAGAATGGCACTAGTAGATCTGAAAGAGCTCAAGACTCAATTGTAAGAACTAATTGACAAAGGTTTCCTCTGATTAAGCATTTCACCCTGGAGAGTACCCATGTTACTTGTGAGAAAAAAGATGGTACTTTAAGGTTATGTATAGATTACAAGCAGTTAAACAAGGGGACAATCAAGAATAAGTACTTGTTGCCAAGAATAGAAAATTTGCTTGATCAGTTACGAGGTGTTTGGGTACTCTTTAAAATAGACTTGAGATCAAGATACCATCAGTTAAAGATAAAGGAAGAAAATATACCCAATATTGTATTCAGAACAAGGTATGGGCATTATGAGTTTTTGGTAATTTCCTTTAGATTAATTAACACACCTGCAGGTTCATGGATTTGATGAATAGGGTATTCAATCTGTATCTAGATAAGTTTGTTTGTAGTGTTCATTGATGACATACTAATTTACTTCAAGAGTAGAGAGGAACATGCTGAGTGTTTAAGGATTACGCTACAAAATTAAGAGAGAAGAGGCCATAAGATAAATTAAGCAAAGGTGAATTCTAGCTTAACAGAGTGATATTCTTGGTACATGTGACATCAACTGAAAGTGTATTAGTGGATCCTCAGATGATAGAAGCTATAATTAAATGGAAGCCACCCATTAATGTCATAGAAGTGAGGAACTTGCTAGGAATGCTAGGGTATTATAGAAAGTTTGTGGAGAACTTCTCTATAATAGCCTTATTACTAAACTATTGAGAAAGAAAGCCAAGTTTGAATAGATTGAAGCATGATAGAAGAGTTTCAAAGAACTAAAGAAGAGGTTGACTATTGCACCAGTTCTAACATTACCAAAGAGTGGAAAGGGATATAGCATATACAGTGATGTCCCTAGAAAAGGATTTGGATGCGTTCTAATGGAAGATGGAAAGGTAATTGCTTATGCATCTTAGTAGTTGAGACCACATGAATTAAACTATCACACTCATGATTTAGAGCTAGTTGCAGTGGTATTTGTATTGAAGATTTGGAGGCACTACTTATATGGGGAACACTGTCAGATATTTATGGATCATAAAGGCCTTAAGTATATACTGACTCAGAAAGAATTAAATCTTAGATAGGAGAGATGGGTGGGGTTATTAAATAATTACGACTACACTATTAAATGTCACCCAGGGAAGACAAATGTAGTAGCTAATGCCCTCAATAGAAAAGATTCTGGAGTACTTTAAGCTTTGAAAATTTATAGGCCTTTGCTAGTGGAGTTGAGGTCCTTAAATGCATAGCTATCAGTGACTGAACAGGGAGCTTTGCTAGCCTAATTTCATGTGAGACTTACACTAGTTTCTTAAATTAAAAAAGGCACAAAATCAAGAACTATACTTAGTATGAATAATAGAAGAAGTCAAAAATGGAAAGGAAAATGATTTTAGGATAAAGGAAAACAGTACATTGATGTTAAACAACAAAGTAGGTGTACCTAAGGTATGCAAATTAAGGGTGCAGATAATGGAAGAAACCCACATTTTGCATACACCACGCATCCTAGAAGCACTAAAACGTATAGGAACTTGAAAAAAAAAATATTGGTGGAATGGAATGAAAAAAGGAATAGCAAATTAAGTTTTAAGGTGTTTGATATGTCAGCAAGTTAAAGTGGAACATCAAGGAGAAGTGGGTAGGATATAGCCATTATCAATTCTAGAATGGAAATGAGAATACATTACTACGGATTTTGTGATAGGATTGCTAGTGACTTGAAGGAGAAATTATGTTGTATGGGTTATTGTTGAAAGATTGACAAAATCAGTACATTTTTTACCACTTAAAAGCACTTTCTCATTATATGAACTAGCTAAGATTTATATAAATGAGATAGTTAGCAAACATGGGTGCCATTATCTATAGTATCAGAGAGAGATCTCAAGTTTACTTCCAGATTTTGGCTGAGCTTATAGAAGGCTTGAGGCACTAAATTACATTTTAGTACGGCATTCCATCCACAATTAGAGGGCTAGTTGAAAGGACTATTTAGACACTAAAGTGTAACAACCCGAACCAAGTTTGGTTTATATTGCATAATTTCTTATGTTAATTTGTATGCATTTTAAATTTGATTTGAGAGAATTTTTTAGAGGTTTTGGGTTGAAGAATACCTATTTGGAAGTTTGGGCATAAGTGTGTTTTTGTTAAAAAAAATATATATATATATTGTATCAATATTGTAATATTGCACCATAGCATGCTGGACACTGGAAAATTGGTGCCATAGAGCTCCAGGGTCCACTATAACGTGTTGCTTACTGGAAAATGTGTGTTGCAACATGCCAAAGCCTGCTGTAGCACACCAAATCACGTTTTTTTCATGTTTTTTCAAACTTTTTAAGATTTTCAACCCCTCTAAAGACCCCTAAACCCTCTTAGACTCTTGGGACTATAAAAGGAAGATTAGGTGACATCCTAGGGTATACAAAATTCATTAAAAATTTTATAAGAATTAAAGATTTGGAAAATAAAAGGATGCAATTACGTAACTTTCCCTTTTAAAAGCCCCAACTATATAAATCCCCAAATAGACCCTTAGGGCTCAAAATAGGCCATTCTCATAGCTTTAGAGAGAGAATGGGGAGAGAGAGAGAAGAAAAAGAAGGAGAAAAGAAGAGAAAAGGGAAGAAAAGATAAGAAAAATTATTATATCTCTCAACCTTTTTCATATTTCTTCAATATTTTTGCATATTTATCCTTTCCTCTCCATTTTATAGCATTTAATTAGTTTAAAATTTTTGTTTGGTGATGATTTGTGTGCTGTAGAGAAGGGGACGGTTGGACCTCACCCATAGGAAAAAATTGCATGATTTTGATAGCATAGCCTTAGATCGTGTTGTTATTTAGAGACTTTATGTTTTTAAATTTTGTTTGGGAGATTTGATGCTATCTAAGGGTTGGAAATAGAGGAGAAGCTGGGGAAAGTAAGGCTAGGGTAAGAGAAACAAGGAAACAAAGCTTAAAACTTGAGGTAGAATGAAGTTTGGAGAGAGATGGAAAACTGCTACAACTGGGTGCTTATGACAAGAACTTTAGAGGGTTGAGTTGAGCCCTAATCCATGATTAACAAGTGATTTCAAAGATGGTTAAGCCAACTTAAGAAGAAAGATTAAGACAACATCAAAGCTAGTTTCAAATTAAGCTAAAACTAGCAAACTAAGCAAATGGAGGAATGCAAAGAAAATTTCTATAGAAATTTCTGCAAGCAATCATCTTTGGGCTAAAACTTTAGAGCACGAAGACCGGCTCAAATGCAAGGTTAAAAAGGTAACTTAGGATGCGGCTATACTAGATTAGAAGGAAGAATTAAAGAAAAGATTAAAAATTTGCATTAACCTCGACTAAATCTAGCTAAGTGTCTAAGGGAGGTTGTACTAAAAGGTTTAGCAAAATTTTCTGTAATTTCACCCTATATAGTTGAGCCTCTAAAGAGGCATAAAATGGAGTATAAGAATAGGCCAAAGGGGGGGGGATCCAAAGGTTAGGAGAGAAATAAAAGAAAAATGCAAGGCAAATTCCAAATTAAGCTCACCTATACAAGTATTGAAAATTTCTGAAACATTAAGAGGATTAAGAAAGGAGCTTCTGACCTCCAATGGATATCTGAGAGAGTAGGAATTAAGCAAGGTGATTGCCAAGAGAAAGGCAAAGGCAAAGGTGTTTAAAAAGTGGTGAAGTAATGCTTAAAGTGAATTTAAGAGTTAAAAGAGAGGGGGAATTTGCAACTACACGATTTAAAGTATTGGCATATATTGTTATTATGAATTAAAGGCATTTTTCTCACACATGCACGTACCCCACCTGTAGGAGAGGAAAACATAGTTGAGTCAGACCTCGAGTCAACAGCTCCAAGATCGTATCTGTAGAATTCTAATGCACAGTGAGTGGTATCTCTTTAATCTTGGTTTATTTTCTAAAAACATGCTTTCTAGCAATCCAAAACTTGTTTTGAAACACACTCATATGTTTATGCTAAGAAAAGAGAAACAGTTCAGTTATACTATGATTTTCACTGTATACATGTGATTTCACAATTTTATTAATTTATGATATTTTAGTGCTTCGACACTCTAATTATGATGTCGAGCAGCCATCTGGAGTAGGTGGCAGTTTTACATGCATTACATGCGATATATATGATTATTCCCTAGCGGAAGGATTAGACGCCAAATATTGTGTTAGTTTGGCCGAGGAGTGATGACCCTGGTGCAAGTTTCGCAATATAGTAGTGCCTGATATGCTTATGTTTTGCCCCAATGAGGGCCTAGATTATGCTCTATAGTTCTCCTACTCCAAGACACATGATTATCGGTTGTGCACATCTGACCTGACCATGCACATGTTTATGCATTATTTTTCTTATGAGTTTTCAGACTTTCTATGTTTATCTGACATTTCTAGTGAGATGAGTTTATATCACGATGTGATGTTGCTATACAGACTCCATTATTTTGGTGTTGATTATCTACTATATTTATTATTCTAAAATTTTATGGAAGAGTATGTATGATTATTATATGGACAAACCTTGATTGTTTCTACCATAATTAGTTTGATTGCCAATCATTGAGAGAATAATCTCACCCATTTTCTCCCCTGCAGGTATTAAGATGCCTAAATAGGGCTTCAATGGTCACACTACTTAGATCAATAGCAGCACTTCTTAGCACAAGGTTGAGCTAGTCTCCAGTATGTTAGGATTTAAATTTATGTATTTATTTCACTTAGTTGGAAGTTGAGAGGTTGTGTAGTAGATAGAATCTGATATAGATGGGTGTATGTATATTAGGAGCTTGTGTCCTCTCTATAATCCAGTTAAAAGTAATTATGTATTAGAGGTGCATGATTGATAAAGTCTCGTATAATTGTTGTATGGGTTCTTAAATTTAATTATTAGTACCACAAGATTGCAAAATGTTATACTAAGGTGTTGCATTGGGTTTATGAATTTTCTAGTAATATATTAATTATTGTTAAATAGGTATTTAGGCACAGGTACAATTTGAGCTAGTCATGACAAGAGTTACAATAGCCAGCATACTGTCAAATTTCTGATCTGGTAGTGTGTGAGTTATTGCCTTATGATGATGCCTCTCTCGGGAAGGGAGAGAAGGGTGTGATAGGAAGATATATTATATGGGTGTGTTTTGGAATTTTAGGCAACTAGGATGAGCATATAACTTCAATAGAATTTGCATGCAATAATAGTTAACACTTGAGCATTGAAATGGCACCTTATAAAGGTTTATATAGGAGGAAGTGTAGAACGCCAAACACCAATTTGCTAGGATGAAGAAGGGGAGACAAAACTATTAGGGACAAAGATAGTACAAGCCACAGTAGAAAAGATAAATGTTATCAGAGACAAATTAAAAATAGCTCAGATAGACAGAAAAACTACCCTAACCCAAAGCATAAAGATGTACAATTTGATGTTGGTGACAAAGTTTTTCTTAAAGTCTCCCATTAGAAAGGTGTTCTAAGATTTGGCAAAAAGGGCAAGTTAACTCCTACATGCATTGGACCTTATGAGATTACTGAGAGAGTGTAGCCAATTGTCTATAGACTTGCATTATCATCAGAGTTATCACAGATTCATAATATTTTTCATATATCCATGGTAGATCTTGCACATGTTTTTTTAACCCCACCAATAGAATTGAAGAAAGACTTGTCCCATGTGGAAGAACCAATACAAATTTTTGGTAGGAAAATTAAATAACTAAGGTCAAAGCAAGTGTTGTTAGCGAAGGTTTTATAGAGAAGTCAGGATAGAGAAGAGATCATCTAGGAAAGGGAACAACATATGAAGGACAAGTATCCCTACTTATTCTACACAATAAATACTGAATTTCAAGGACGAAATTCTTTTAAGATGGTGGAATTATGATATTCCAAACCAAGTTTGGAATGTACAACTTTAGCACTTTAACATGTATAGCACCATTTCATTCATTTTGCATGCATTACATGCATTATATTCACTGCATGCATGTTTTAAGAAAATTAAAACTTAATAGTATTATTTTATTTTTGCTTGTCCATAATCTTAGGAAGGCTTAAAAGAACATTAGAAAACATTAGAAAGTGAGACTTATATGATAGTGAAGGAAATTAAGAAAAAAATGAAGTTAGAAGAAAAAAGCCCTAACTCATGTAATTTACTACAAAAATGAAAATTATAAACTTAAATAAATAAAATTATGAAAAATTATTAGTGATTCAACCTAGTGAAAACCTTGAGTTTAAGAGATTAGAAGGGCATTAGAATAGTTTCCTATGGTTAGAAATGGAATTAGAATTCAAAAAGGACACAAAAGGGGATTTAGAATCAAGGAGGGGCATTTTGGTCTTTCCATGGGGGTCCTTTGCTAGCTTAATGGGGGGCCAATATAAAAGCCTCGAAGCCTCTAGTGACACCCATTTAGTCGTAAAAGCTAGAGAGAAAAGAAAGGAAGTAAAGAAACAAGGAAAAAAGAAAAAGAAAAAAAAAAAGAGAAAAAAGGAAAGAACTTTCTAGAAAATTCAATTTTTGTGGAAAAAAACTTGTAAATTTTGATTCTATCCCTATTCAACTATCATTTGCTTTAGAAAATAAAGACTTTTGAACCTGTTTTGTTGATGAAATCATGCTTGCCAAAATTCTAGAGAGAGAGTCAACCTATAATAGTTGATGATTTTGAATCAAACTTGTGATAATCATGTTTGATTTTGCAAAATTGTTGTTTTTGTGGATTTGTTTTGAGTTTATGTACCATTTATGAAGCTGAGATTGTGGTAGAAACCAGAGGTCCTCATGTGGGAGCAAGGAAAGGGGGTAGAGATGTAAATGGATTCCGGTTTTGTGAGTACTGGAACTATTTACCGACCTAGATTTAGATTTAGTCATTATAATTTGTTTGCTAGGTCAAGTTTGGGTATATGTAGTTATATATTTTCGGGCTTGGGCTCATGCTCGAATATAATTTTTATGTAATAATACTTGAATACTTGTACATCCGTATTTATATACTCATATGCCCATATCCAAATACTAGAATTATGTACCTGAATTTCATACATATATACATATATATATACACATGTTTGTATAACTATATATAAACTATTTATGAATAACATCCTAAGATATTTTTCTTATATGAATATCATAACTCATAAGACATACAATATTGGAAGTTCAAAGAATTTTGAAAGAATATAAAAAAAAAATATTTTACAAAAAAGAAAGGATTTAACTATTTATATGAAAATATGTAATCATTAAACTGAAAAATAACATTTAATAAAATTAAATTACAATGATGAAACTAAACTTTAATAACTATATGAAATCAAATTTAATAATTATTCTATAAATATTTGAAAAACAAAAAAATGGTTTTGAAGCAGTACAAAATATAATTTATATGAATTTATCACATTCATAGCATAGTGATCAAATTATTATTCAATTTTGAAATTTAAATAAATATTAAACAAAATAGAAAATGCCGTTTTTGAAAAAAATATAATTTAAACTAATAAAATTAAAATTATATTAAATTAATTCAAATCAATTTGAAAAATGTTTAAAGTTTTTTTATTAATTTAGAGCAAAACACGCAGTGACTAAGATGATAGAAATTTGCAATAATCATTTATTATTCTCTTAAGTGACTATAAAATAGATGCTTAAAGTAGTGTTCTAAAAGATAATAATTACAAGTATGAATTGACTTGTTACTCTTTTCAATTTGAAAGTCTTATATTTTTAATATTATGTACTTAATATATGCAACCAAATTGTGCTATGTAGATGAAATCTTTCATTTCAAAGGTAATTGTGAATAAAAAAATGTGCAAACAATTTGCACCTATTATATTTTGATAATCCTAATCCATTTTGGAGTCATTCTTTTTATTTTAGTTGATTTCAAAACAAGAAAACGAAATTGTTAAAAATAATTAGTTTAACAACATGTTTGAGAAACTTGGGAGATAAAAAAGAAAAAAAATATAAATCCTTACTTTTTTTTTCTATTTTGGATAATTTTAGAATACATTATGAATTGAAATTGTATATTTTTTGTTAAAAAAAGAAATAATTTTAGAATAAATTATAAATTGCAATTGTTTATTTTTGTTAAAATGAAATTATCTTTTCTCAATCTTTATAATTTTGAACAAAGAAATTATAATTTTGTATCTCTCCAATTCAATCTTTCGTATTTATGATCAGTAGTATAGAGTAACAACTAAAAATTGAAGACAATGGATTAAATAAAAAATATTTAATTTGAGAACAAACTAGAGGGTGGCAAATGTATTTTTGAGCCATATGAAGTTATTGCAATTATTCTTTCATTTATGAATGGTAAGTTTGACAATTTCTGATTGCAATTAATGAATTAAAATTATTCATTTTTTAAAAAGAAATTATCTTTTCTTAACTTCTACAATTTTGAAAAAAATTTCAATTCTTATGTAATCTCTTTAGCTTTTATGATTATGTTACATACCAAATTATTTACTAAAAGTTAAATGAGTATGGATTTGGGTAATTAGTATTAATATGAATATGGAGTAAATAATATTTAAATAGATACGGATATGGGTAAATAATATTTAAATAAATGTAGATATTGATAAATAACTTTTTATCCATTTGGATATGGGTATGGATTTAGGTATTAAATTTTTATTTAGATATGGATATAGATATTTCAATATCTTACCCAAACATACCTTATTTACATTCCTAAAGTGGGGAGAAATTAGCAAGCAAGACAAGGGAATTGAACCAAAACCCAAGTAGAGCTGTATGCAGAAAATTTTCTTCAGGTAGACCTATGATAGCCAAACCAACTAGGGCTAAGAGAGGGCTTGTTTTTTATTCAAAATTGTTGCTAATAGGTGCATTAGAGAATGTTTAAGCCAAAAGAGGAGAAATCTAAGGAGAAAACTGAAATTTTGACTCTAGGATAAGCTTTATGTAAATAGAAGATTGAAATGGAGTATGCAAAAATTTTCTGCAATGTCCCTCTTCTTAGGCCACAAAATTAGGGTGTGAAATGGGTTTAAATGCAAGCCTAATAAGTGGCTAGGTGGATGGGGTAGCTAGCCTAAAAAATAGAGTTGGTTAGAGAACCAAATTAGGGCCGAATCTATGTAAAACCAATTAGAAAAATAAGGTAGTGAAATGAAGAAATTTCTAGCAAAACATTTCAGTATCTAAGCAACTTGTTTGGGACTTATAGGAGATTCATTGAGGCTTTAAATCAAGACCAATTAGTAGTTTAAAAAGTGGTTAAAACAACTTAATAAGAAAGTGAAAGAAATTGACTCAACTTGGTTTAGAATTCTAATGAAACCTAGCTAAATGTAACATGAAATATGTGTGCAAAAAAGTGAGCAAAACTTGGAGAGTTGAGAGGTTAATCTTAGGGAGGTTCCATATTTCTTTAAGAAGGCATGAAATAGAGTTTAAAAGGAAGCCAAACAAAGGTCCAAAAGGGGGCACTAAGGTAGCAAATCAAGGAAGAGCAAATGAAAACCAACTTAAAAGTTATTTCAAATGACAATGTTAATAATCTTTCCAACTTAAGAAGCTTATAAGAGGGATTTTAAGTCTCTTAAAAGATAAGTAAGCAAACTAAATTTCCACACAACCAACCTAAGAAAATGGATTAAGGCATGTGTTGTCTCGAAAGGCAACCCAAGAGGGGGGTGAATTGGGATAAGAGATCGCGGAAGCTAAGAGTGTGGAAAATTAAAGATAATAATAAAAATATTGAATCAAATAAACTTATATAATTCACCAAATAATAAATATAAAACAATTTTAAATAAATTAAAGAAAGTAGGGATAAAAAATGCAAACTTTTTTTTATAGAGGTTCAACTTGCTACCAAAGTCTACATCCACTCTTTCAAGCTCCAACCGGCCGAGATTCCACTAAGTCTCTTGCACTTGACGGGAGCAAGAAATCCTGAATACAAACAAAGTTCCTTACACTTGGCAGAGGCAAGAAATCTCGATTACAAAACCTTTGATTTAGTAAGCTTCAAACACCAATACAAATTGTAATGAAAATAAAGTAGAAATGTAGCAATTCCTCTTAAGTAGAATTAACTACCACTTATGTACAAAAATGATCTCACTTCAAAGAGGCACTCTCAAGAATAAAACAATTTGTTCTATGCACTCTTTGATTTAGTAATAAACAATATAGCACAAAGAATTAGAGAAAGATTGAGGGGGCTTTGAAAGTTTGTTGTTGTGTCCTTTTCTTTTCAATCTATACTCCTTTTATAGGTAAAAATACAAAAGAGACATTGGCTTTTGTAAAAGACAAAATCATTTGTCAACCATAACTACACATTGGCTCATTTCAAAATTTTAAATAAAATAGCACCAAACGTTCAAAAAATCTTAAAAACTTCTTGAATACTCCTCAATGAGTCTATTTTCAAACACAAGAATAATTGAATTATCATGCACCGTTTGAGAGAAATGATCAAATCTTCAATTCCATGCCAGACTGTAAAATTACTTTTGACAAAACTTGTTGGCTAAGTTCAAAATTGTCTAAAAATTTGAATTTGTATTCAAAAATAACAAATGATATATTTTTGAAAAGCTTATAACGTCTACTTTTATTCAAAATTGGATTTGTGCAAATTTGACTTTTATAGTTTAAGATATAATAAAAATATTATGATATACTCATTTTATCTGCTGACAATGTAACTCAACCAGAATGACCCACTTTGAAATATTATATTTATCAATCTATAAGTGTAAAACGTGCATATAATATATGCATTTAAAGCCCAGCATGTCTAGTTTACAAATAAAATTAATTCATAATTTTATTTATATAATAAGTTATATTTTACTAATTAAAACTAATATTATGCAGATTTCAACATTGATATTTTCAGAAGATAATATAAGAAATTGATATAATAGACTGCTTTAATATAAAATAGTATATAAGATAAATTATACGTCAAAATAAAGATATTTGAGTATAGTTTCTTATAAAATTAACCTATATTATTTATTGATTTTTCTATAGTAAGATATAATCAATTTACTATATACATATCTAATTTGGTAGTTTCACAATCTAGCACATATAGTGTATGTAGTTAAATAATAAACTTAATATTATAATTTGTCCTTATTCTCTATTATATAAATATATATATAATAATTTTAATTTGTTTATCATTATCAAAATGAATATGAAACTTTGAGGCTAACAGTATGACCATTGAAGATAGAGGAAAAATAAAACAAAATAAAGGTAAGAACAATTAAAAGAAAGTTAGAAGCCATAGCAAAAGAGACAAATTATTTACCATTTGCATGCATTGTATCATGCATCCATTGCATTCTACTCATGTTTCATTCCCTCTACACTTGTAAGCACGAGAGATAAAATTGATTCAAACCTCATTCAGGTAGAGTAAACAGAGCATTAGAAGGGTATATACATAGTGAGTAACTTACTCTCTAACCTTAGTTTTCTGAATTAAAAACACTTGTTTTATGTTAAAAATAATACATCATACAAACTATTTTTGTATTTTTGTACCAAAACTTTGAAATAGAGTGCCTATGTTCTATTTTTAGTATACTTGGTTCTTTATGATATTTTATGATATTTTGGTATTTTGGTACTTAGATTAGTATGTCAAGTAGCCATCTGAGATAGATAGTTGTTTTACACTTTTATGTTATGAATTTGGACCCAATGGAGTCTCAAACACCACAAACTATATTAGTGTGGCCTCGAGTGATGACCCATACTTACAGGCTACACAATGTAATAGTGTCTAACATGTTTTGTAGATTTTATGCTTGCATGGTTTTACTACCCTCACACATTATCAGTTGTGTGCACATAATCAAAATTACATGTGATGCAACATCATCTATGATTATTTGCATTTACTTATATTTCATAGATTTGGCTTATATGATATACTAGTGAATTAAAAAAAATAACAGTTGATATTGATGAATCCATTTCTTCTATACTTTTCTACTACAACTTTATTGATACTGTTTTACACAAATGAGTTGAAATAAATTTATTATGATAATTCTGTCTTGGATCTTCATGAGTAAATAATTTTTTAGAAATAGATTATGTATACTATTTCTACAATTCGCTCTATTTCTACTAAGTTTAGATTATATGCTATTCATTGGAAACCTATGTTTTCATATATACTATTTTTGTATATTTCAGCTAAATCCTTTTGAGCACTCCCATTTTCTTGCACCAGCACCAAGGTTCCTTAACATAATAGTTGAAGGTAGGACCGGCAGAATTTTCTTTATATTCATTTCTGCATGTATTATTATTAGATTTGTATTGGAGATTTCACTTGAGTGAGAGGATTTGGCTTGGGGTTGGTCTTACGGCTATAGTTATTTTGGGTTAGCTATGATGCATCAATTATTTGTTGACATGCTTTGTATGTGAGCTTGGACATATATATCCATGTGAAGATGATGCATGAGTAGACATATGCTATTACTGTGTGAGACTGGTTATGTATAATAGACGTATTTATATTATTGCCACAAGTTTCACAAGTTTATCTACAAGTTTCTAGTCATGAATTACAACAGTTGTCATATTACTAAATTTTAGTCTTGATAGTAGGCGATTGTTGCCTTACTGTTGTGCTTGCTCGAGCAAGTGTGGGGTGTGACGCTACCTGTGCCACTACCTGCTCCTCCCTTTCCTCATCCCTCTACATCCAGCTTGCCCTTCATCACTTTTGCTCCACCCTAGGCCTCCACCCTTGTTGGCTGCTCCTCCCCCATTCCTATTCTGCTTGGTCAATGGTCAACCTTTGGCTTTGTCAAGTTAGCTTTGAAAATCGACTCCATAGGAGTTGATTTTTCAAAAGAAATCAAGTCCCCAGGACTCGATTTCCAATTGAAATCAAGTCCTCCAAACCTGATTTAGTAATATCAATAGTATTTAACCTATCTTGATAATAGTTTTTCAAAAATCAATTTTTATTAAAAAATTATTAATATTTATATAAAATTTCCGAAGTTTTCTTGGCATGATAATTTAAAATTTCATTAAAAACTATCATGATAAACGAGATTTAGGTGTTATTTGACATTTCAATTGGTCAGAACCCTGAAACCTAAGATAAAATGAACTTTGAGAACAAAAGAGTTAAGGCAAGTAACTTTATATAAAATATGTTTTCGAAAACGGAGTTTAGATTAATTAAATTTAGTTGTTTGTTTATATTTTATGAGTTAAAGT
The DNA here is from genome assembly GCA_911865555.2 of Thlaspi arvense. Taxonomy (NCBI): domain Eukaryota; kingdom Viridiplantae; phylum Streptophyta; class Magnoliopsida; order Brassicales; family Brassicaceae; genus Thlaspi; species Thlaspi arvense. The sequence goes on from CAJVSB020000154.1 coordinate 91,471, forward strand.
AGAGAGGAACTAATTAATATTCAAATTTATTAAAAAATAATTTTTTTACTTTTTTACCCATCATAATTTTTTTATTTTTATTTTTATTTTTAAACATAAATAAAAAATACCGCAGGGATTAATTAATCTAATTCCAAAGGTAAAAATGATACTCCTCGGCCCAATGTCAATCCAGGGGAGAGAGGGTCTGACAGGCCACCTTGGCCCATGCTATGAAACATGGCCTTGAAGTTTAAAGTGATTTTTTGAAAGAATAATTGATAACTAACCCTTTGTATCTCAAACTCCTTTCCCACTCCCAAACCCGAGCTTGCCTTTGGAGCCTGCCCTCCTCAGGTTGTTTATAATTAAATCATCCTAGTGAATTTTTTAATATATACATAAAAAATTAAAATTATATTAATAAATACTTTTAATATTTTATATTATATAATGTACAATTTAATTAAGAATTGGACCATTGGACCATGAATTGGTAAATTTATTTGAACCTTCTTCATCGTTAGGCCAACTCCCTTGGCCCATAATGGGCTTCTCATTTTGGATTTCACGAGTCCAGAACGACTTGGTATGTCTCTTTATTTTATTTATTTATTTATTTTTGGGTTTGATTTGGTCCAATACTAATCTAATTAGAGTCTTAACAACCTAATTAGATTAATTAACCCTTTAAGTAGTTCAAGGGTTGAAACCAATTGATCCAACCAATTAATTCTTCAGTTGGACTTGTACTATCAAATAAGACCCAATTTAACTCTTTAAACTGATTACACCTACATTAATTAATCTAATTAATCCAAAACTTGACAAGTTTTCGAATTTAACATGAAGATTCCTTAATATAATTCACCAATTAATTAACAGTGGGCTTATAACAACTTGCAATTTAATCTATAAATTATTAATTATTTTGATTAACCAAACCCTTTTTAATTAAACCATTCTTGAATTAATCTTTATTAATTAAAGATTACCCACATTTTGTGATCAATATCTAGCAATAAGGCCATGAAACCCTAAAAATATTTGAAGGTAAAATTTTAAATTTATTTGTAAGTTTGATGCAAATACAATCCTTCTATTAATTAATCTCTTGATTGTTGCTTAGGATTCGAAATTTAAGTTGGTATACATATGATGTTAATAACTATGTATTTATTTCAAGTGAATTAATTTAATAGCCAATTGTTACCCAAAATTAACACACAAGTATACGTATCGTGTGAAATAATATAGTGATAAGAAAAATATCATTCCCTCGAGAACTTAACCTAATTTTCTTTTTAAGTACTAAAATAAGAATAATCAAATTTTATTCAATTAATTTAAGTTTGAGAATGAGAAATTAAATAACAAAAATGAATTTAAATTAAAACAATAAGAACGTAATGCAAGGTAGAGAGATGCAAATCAATGAGAAAAAAAAAATCTAGGATTCCAACTTCCCTTAACATTCAATTGAATTTCAAATTAACTTATCTTGATTTCAATCCAATTGAACTATTAATTTAGTGAGTTAAATTATTTTTATTTTCCTTTCAAAACAATAGAAATGTACCTAATTAAAACTAATAAAATATATTTATATAAAAATCAATTTTAATTAGATTCATTTAGTATTGACCACAATCTTGGCTACCTAAGGTGAATCGGTATATTTATATCTTATATATCAATCAATTTATTCATCTATACAAATAAATTAAGCCTAGACTTAGGCCTGCGCAAGGGTTCGATCTGGATTGTGAACTAGTCCGGACCATACCTGTAAAACATTGGACCAAACTAGACCGGCAATTTCTAACCTGATCTAGTTCTAAACTATAAAGATAATTGGTCTGGTTAAGGTTCATGTTTTTTTGAATAGGAATGAGAATCGTAATAGAACTAGTAAACCAAACTGGATAAAACCATGTTAATTGAACCGAATTTGAATGTGAGTAAACCGTTAACATTAAACCTTGAACTAGGATCATGAATGAACCATGAATCGTAAATTGTGAGTCATGAACTGCAAACTAGAACTGTGAATAAACCATGAATCGTAAACTGTGAATCAAAACCGTGAATAAATCATGAAATAGATAGTGAGTGAACTGTGATTTTTTTAAAATTTGTTTAAGAGGATTGCTTTCTAAATTAAAAATCAATTAAAAAGTAAATTAAAATTGTATGATATTTTTAAAATAAACAACTCCTTAATCACGAAAAATCAGCAAATATCACTTCTTGTCTTCCCTTTTTTTCCCTTTTCCTTTCAACATATTGGCTTATAAAAATTAAAAATAGATGTTAAAATTAAAACTCCTTAATTACGAAAAGATAATATATTTCTTCCTTTTTTTTCTTTAGTTTCTAATAAATATTTATTTGGTGCAATTTAATTGTTATTACTTGTGAATTGTTTAATGAGCATAAATATAAGAATGTTTGGATTAAGAACGTATTATCAAAATACTAAGAACCAAAGCCGAAGCCAAATCAAGAGGATGATGAAAGAACAATAACCAGAATTGAAGATAGTGAAGATTAAGAAAAAAGGTAAGGGGTACACTAATTAAGGTAAAAGAATTACATGGATTTTGATTCATCCAAACCCAAGAGAATACGTAGGCTACTTAATTGATACATAATTAAATTCAAATCTTTTATTATTTTATTATATTTCGTATTTAAGAGATATTTATAAAATTAAATATTTATAATATTTGAAAAATATTTAATAACCCAAAACTATTATAAGTTAATATATAAATTTTTTTTAGCAAAATTTAACCAGAACCAAACCGAAATGTAAATGAACCACGAACGCACCAGAACTAGAATCGTGGACAAATTGCAAACAAGCTGAAACCAAAGCCAAAACTGTGGATGGCCTGGATCCATGATTACTAAAATCAGAACTGGAATAGTCTTCAAGGTTCTGGTTCTAGTTTTTCTAAGACCGGAACTAGCAATCAGCTCCAGTCTGAACCAGTTTACGAATTGTGACAAACCTACTTAAACTATTCAACCTAGGGCTAAATTGAATGTCTCTTTGTCAAGGCTTAATTAAATTCTTAAATCTTTTCAACTTTTGTCTAAATAATTGAAAGTACTAAGAACAAAGTTCAATAAATAGTTCAAACAAGAAATCATCTTATAATAGAATTAAAATTAAAATGCCAACCTACAAACTAAGTTCTTTTTAATCTTAAAAATTAGAAAATAGATTATGATCATAAAAACAAAAACTAAAATCTAATCAAACAGAAAATCCTAAAAAATTCCCAAAATAGAATAAATATATAACAATAAAACCCTAGAATCTAGCATGTTTGAGTGTTCCCTTTTTCTTCAATTTTCAACAAGCAAAAAAAGGTTCAGCACCCAAATCTTCTCCTTGTCTCCATGCTCCAGCCGTAGGGTACAACCATCTAACGAAATCAAACCCCTTTTCTGTCTCTAGGGTCTTGTGCATGTGAGTCTTATTTTTACTAAAATTCTCTCTCTTCCTTTTATGTTTTGGAAACTTTTCCACAAAGAGATATGTTCAAATTTTATTTCTCTCTTCAAATCTAAGTTATTTCTCTTCAATTTGACCAAATTCCTTTTAGGAAGTTTCCTACTTTACCTCTAACTCTCTTTAAAATTTCCAAAACTATTCTCTTTTAAGCCAAATTTCCTCTTGCTCAATATATCTGCAAAAAAATTTAAAATAAATCAACAAAAATCCGAAACTCCCAAAATTTATTGAGAGGGAATATATGTGCTAAAACAATACTAGTTAATCCAATTAACCCAACAAGTTCTCGAATTAAATGATAAGTCCTATTAAGAATTATATAAAAAATACAAATGATTAGGACTTATCACACCCTACACTTAAGCTTCTGTTTGTCCTCAAGTAAAGGGAACAAATCAAACACAAATCTTTGCTCAAATCATTCAAGCCTCTTCATGTCAAACCCTAAGTAACCACAACTAAGCACTCCTCCAACTCTGAAATGCATATATGTAATCAAGTAGTAATACATCGTTATCTCATTCCCTCTCAACCAATCATAGATTCTAGCAATCTCAATAATCAAAAGCACTCATAGAAGAACATATAATAAAGTAACAGAACACAACTGAATGGAAATAAACAGATGATGTGCAAAAGATGAATAACTAAAAAATTAAATCATCTATAGTCAAAATAAGAAAGACCCTTATGCACATCTACTTCTTTTTTTTTTCGTGCTTGACTCTAAATGTTCCATCTTAAGGCAACTTGTGTAATGAGTGCTCAACCAATGATTCCTAATCTAATTAATCCAAGGCATTGGGTGATAAGGCACCCCTTAGGTCTACTAACTCGAGTTAAACTAAAGCACAGATGACACCACAAGTACATATCTAGATTCCATAAATTTGTATGACAAGTCAAACCACCTGGACGTTGGTACTTAGAGCCTTAACAACACACATATTGTGACATCCCAAGCCAAGTTTGGGATGCACAACATTAACACTTTACAACTTTCATATACTTTCATGCATAACATGCATTACATTTTCAATATGCATATTTTTATAAAATTAAAACTTAAGAAAATTAATTTATTTTTGTTTGTCCACAACCTTTGAAAATGGCAATAAAATTCTAGATTTTTTTAGAAAATTCCAATTTCTTGTTAGAAAACTTGTAATTTTTTTATCCTTTCTCTACTCTCCTATCATCTACTTGAAGAAACTAAAGATTTGGAGGAGGTTTTGATGCTGGAAATGGAGACATGCTGTTCAAATTTTTAGAGAGAGAGTAGACCCCTTTAGTTGTAGATTTTGCATAAATGTTGTAAAAAACATGTTTTTCTTTGAAATCTTGTTATTTCTATAAACTTATGGTGCATATATACATCATTTATAAAGCAAAAAACAGAGTTAGAAATAGAGGCATCATGTGGAAGTGAAGGAAAGAGGGAGAAAATTGAAAGAAAAATAAGAAAAGGTGGCTACAACACTAATTTGAAGTTTGTGGTAGCTTGCTGTAATTTTTCTGCAAAAAACCCCTCACCTGGCCAAACCTATGATGGCAGAAAAGGGGTTGGTTTTTAGTTCAATTTCAAGTTCAATGAGTGTATTAGGAAGTGATTTAGTCCAATGAAAAAGGAAATGCAAAGAAGAGACCAAAAGCTTGACTGATGGTGAGGAATATCAAAGGAGGTAGTGAGGGTGTAATTGCAAAAAATATTTCTGCAATATATACTTATATAAGCCATGAAATTGGGCATGGAAAAGGGCTCAAATGACATTATTTGAGTGGCTAAGCAGATAAGCAAGTTAGTTGGAAGAAAGGAGAAAGTTTAAAAACTAAATTAAAATCAAAACTATGCCAAGGCAGCTTGTTAATGACTTTAAGTAGTTTAATTAAGCACTAAACCAAGGCTAATATACAGTTTTAGAAAGTGGTTTAAATCAATTAAGGAGAAAGCAAGAGACATTGGCTCAATTTAATTTGAAACCTAGCAAACTTTAATTAAATGAAATGTGAAATATATGAGTAAAGTTGTGAGCAAAATTTTGAGAAATTAGAGATTAACATTGAGAGTAAAGTTGTGAGCAAAATTTTGAGAAATTAGAGATTAACATTGAGAGGTTTTACACCTTCCAAAAAAGCACCAAGTGAAGATTTGAGGGAGGCCAAAAGGTGCACCAAGAAAGAATACTAAAATGAAAGGAAAAAGGTATAATAGATAAAAATTTAACTTAGAGATTTTCTAAACATTAATGTGCATAATATTTTGACTTGGAAAACTTAGGAAGATGGACTTAGAAGCTTCTAAAAGAAATCTTAATCAAGCTGAAATTTAACATGGCTCGCCTAAGAAAGGATAGAAACATAAGATTTGGAAATACAAAAGAATAAGAGAAAGCTAAACATAAATAATTAAAAGAAAATATGGGTTTTGGTAACATAACCTCCATTACCTTGCATTTGCATGCATTTTTCATGCATCCATGACATTTTATTCATTTTTCACATAGTTTGCATTTATGGGCACTTGAGATAAGGTTGATTCTAATATAGTTTAGGGCAAATAAACCGAGCATCCCTAGGCCATATATATACAGTGAGTGGCAGATCTCTAACCTTAGTTTTTTTTCGAACTCAAATGTATTGTTTCATGATAAAAAGAATGCAAACCCTATATGTAAATTTTGTATCAAAACTTGGAAACATAGTGATTATGTTCTGATTTTAGTATATTTGAGCTTTTATAATATTTATTGATGTTTTGATACTTCAGCACTTACACTAGTATGTCGGGTAACCATTTGGAGTAGGTGATTGTTCTACATACTTATGCTATAATTTTAAACCCAAAGGGGTCTTAAACACCACAGACTACATTAGTCTAGCTTGTAGCCACACAATTTAGTAGTGCCTAACATGTTTTGTGAATTTTATATTTTTATGATTTTATTGCCCTTAGACATTGTTGGTTGTATGCACCTAATCAAAGTTATATATGTGACAAAGCATGATTTTTATGATTCTCAGCATTTCCTTAATTTCTTTTGGACTTACTTTCAATGATATACCAATGAACTAAAAGAAAAACAGCTGATATAAATGAATTTATTTCTCCTATATTTGTTCTACTATTGTTTATGGATAGTTTTTCATATAGCTGAGATGAGATAAAATTACAGTGAGTTTTTGTCTTGGTTTTCCATAAGTAAATTATTTTCTAAAGGTATTTTATGCAAAATACTATTACAAATCGCTCTGTTTTTATTAAGTTTGGAATGTATGCCATTCATTGGGAACTTGTGTTCTCATCTCATTTATATTTTGTTGATCTTAGTTAGATTTTCCTGCACGCATTAGTTGAAGATTGGGCTAGTAGAACTTTCTCATACTATTATTTCTTTGCAAATTATGTACTTTGTATTTGACTTTAGTCACAGGCATAAAAAGGGATTATTTTGCTAGAATTGGGATTTAGAAGCAGTGGTGATGGATATTTATTTTGCTAGCTAGTTGTGTGTGATTATGAATGCAAGTGTGGGATTTGCATGAATGATTTAAGTTTTACTTTCTAGATAGAGTTATACATTCCAGGTGTATTTATATATAAATACATCATCGTACAGGTATTACAGGTCCCAATAACAAGTTTCTAGACAGGGATTACAACAACTATTATACTATTAGATTTTAGACTCGGTAGTAGGCGATTAACCCGCTATCGCGCCTTGCTCGCTAGTAGGGGGTGTGACACATACTTTTTTTTTTCTTCTTTGTCTTTTTTCCCAATTATAGGCATTCAAATTTCTAAACAGAGACTAACCCTAACTTGTTTCTCATATATACAAAATGATTTTTTAGTCAAGGAAAATGGATGTGAAATGATGTGAAAAGGAAGTGAAATCATTGTAATATACATAGAAAAATTCATAATTCCCTCTAGAAGTACTTACAATTCTAAAATTTCTCTGGACTATGATAGGTACAAGAATTTTATAAGATAAACTCAAATTACTACTTAAAATACATTTATAATAATAATAATAGAATGAGTAAAACAGAAACAGATAACTCCCACCTCCACTCGATAGACTCCTCAACTACCAAGTGTGAAGATAGGCAATAGAGTGTGAGACAGTTATGGGTGCAAGACCCAGCTAAGTAATGCAATCTGATCTTAAAATCACAACCATTCTTTTCAACTAATGGGTTAGCAAAATCTAGAAACACAATACCAACAAGCTAGCAACAATCAAGCGTAGAAGCATTTTTATTAGAAGCTAAATCCATAGTAATCCATAATACCTATTGTAGCAACAATTGGTTACCAACAAGATTGAATAGATGTGCTATGATGTATATGAAAGGATTGTTCTTATAGACTCAAAGTGATGTGTAAATGAGACAAAAGTACAGTAGTTGACTTAAAGGTCCTCTAGGATGGTTTGAGGAAGGAAACAATATAGAATAGGGGATGCAAAGGTAAAGGGACTGGAATGTTAGAAAGATGGAAGGATGTGCAAATGAGGGTGACCATAATTTCTTCTGCAAATGAGATGGATTTAACATAGAGAATGGAAAAGCGAAAGGATGACACAAAGCTAGAAACATTGAAGAAGTTGGGAGAAAGGGAGGTGGGGTGTGGCAGTAGTTGGGGGTGAGCACAATTAGAGATAGAGAGTGGAATTGGAGTGAGTTTAGGGAAATAGAAAGGATTGGAAGTAGGGGAGATGGGTCTAGAGTTTGGGGATGGATGGGTTGTAGAAGTTATTGAGAGGAGAAATATGGAACAGAGAGGAAATAGAGTTGGTCTCAAGGGGGGTTGCTTAGACGAGGAGAGGGAAAAGGGAAGAATTAGATGGGGGGTTTTAGGGGAGAGGAAGAAAAAAATGAACAAAATGGGTTTGGAGAAAAGGTGAAAGAAGATAGAGAAATTGAGGGCGAAAGGAGTAGAATTTTTTTTATTTTGAAAAACGGTAAAGGCGAAGGGTAGGATTGAGGTTAAAAAAATTTAAATTTTTTACTTTTTTAATCTTTTGGAAAAAGGGAAAAGGGGAGGGATAGGATTTAGTGAAGAAAAAAATTTTAAATTTTTTTTATTTGTGATGCTACAACACAAGAACTGGTGCTATATCATCAAGCATTCTTGAATTGTGTCAAGGGTGTGGTGCTACAACATCAAAGTTGACGCAACAGCACAGAGGGCTATGAAATACCTTCCTGGATGTGGTGCTACAACACCGAAGTTGATTCTACAGCATAGAGCATTCTGGAATTTTCACTTGGGTATGGTGCTATAGCATCAGAGTTGATACTATGGCAAGGAGCATTCTAGACTTTCTAGAGACTGTGATGCTATGGCACCAGAATTGACGCTATAGCATGGAGGTCACTAGAATGCACTTATGCATGCTAAGGCTATAGCAACAAAGCTATGGCACCCTGCTTACTAGATTTCTTACATAGTAATTTCAGAAACTGAATTGTGACCATTTTTTGCTAGTTTCCATCGTTGCTCCTGCACAAACGCCCTAGAACACTTATCTAACATAAATCTAATCAAGGAATCAAATCAAAACAAACAAAACAAGCATCAAACTAAATAAAAGAAAAACATGGGAAACATGAATTAAATAAACTAAATGTGTGGGTTGCCTCCTATGAAGCACTTCAGTTATAGTCACAGTATATTTCTTCAAATCATGTAGGATCTCACAAGGAAAGGGAGGATTGTGTGTCACTTCAACCTTTTTCTATGTGATTTCCTTCTTTTCCCAACTCTCACCTCTAACTTGGTTCTTTCTTGTGGAACCATCTTTGTGACTAAGAATGATTTAGCTTGTCTGTATTTGAACTCTTTTAACCAATGCTCTAACCTAGATTTAATGGATAAGAGTGATTGATTTGGATGGAACTAATACTGAACATTATGCTTTATATGCCCACTTCCAGAATTTCCTTTAACTAGCTCAACATGCCTAAATGCTTGCAAGACTAACTGAAGAAAGTCAACCAATTGAGTTGTTTTGTCATCCTTATCTATTTTCTAGGGTTTTTAATCCACTACTTGCACAACAAGGTATTTTTCACAATCATTTGGGAGTTTCATTAACTTAAAGACATTAAATGTCACTTCTTGTCTTGGACTCTCATTGTTAGTTCTCCTTTCTATATGTCAATTAGAGCCTTGCCAATAGCCAAGAAAAGCCTCTAAAAAATGATAGGAATATCTTGATTTTCCGCATAGTCTAACATAATAAAATTGGTTGGAAAGATGAAGTTGTCGACAAGCACTCCTAGATAGGTGACTGAGCGGTCAGCAAACTGAAGTGCAATGGAAGTCGATTTAACTTTTCCTAATCAAAGCTTCTCGTATACAGATAATAGCATTAAGTTAACACTAGCCGCCCAGATCACATAGAGCTCTACTAGTAAATGAGGTCCCAATTGTGCTTGGAATTGTAAAGCTAACTGGATCTTTCCACTTTGATAGTAACTTTTACTGCAATATGGTGCAGTACTCATTGATAAGTGCTATTGTCTCGAATTTTTGCCAACTTCATGTTCTTGAACAGGAGAGCTTTTATAAACTTAGCATAACTGGACATTTGTTCCAACATTCTCGTAAAAGGAATGTTGATATGCATTTTCTTGAATAAATCTAAAACTTTTGAATTTGTCTATCCAGCTTTTACTTATAAAACCATTATGGATATGGAATATGAGGAGTTGACTCTTTTTCCATAGGAGCAGGCTATCCTTTTTCCTTTATGGGAGCTTTAATCTCATCCTCCTTATTAGCATCTTCAACAGGTGTATGATTTTTTTGTAGATTCTCAAATGGTAAAACAATCTCCAATTGATCACCTTCACTTAAATTGATCATCTTACATTGCTCTATTCCATTGCCTCTAGGATTAGGCTCTTTATCACATGGATGTACACCTAAAGGGTGATTGCTAATTGCATTGGCTAACTAGCCACGTGGTTCTCCAACAATTTTAAAGAAGCCGCTTGATTCCAAATAAGTATGTCTCTTTTTGCTATATACTACATGAATAGCTCCTTCATACTAGGCTTTTTGTCTTGAACTGGAGGTCTAAACTGAAGCTGAAATCTAGGTGGCTGAAACTTTTTAAGAGCCTATGCCTAAGTTGCTTGATTGTTGTTCTATGAAGAGTTGGGTGATTTCTCCACAATAGATTATAAGTATTACAGAAGGGATTATTCTGACCTTTGTTTTGGTTTCTCACATAGTTAACAAACTAAGGGTTGTTGCTGCATTGATTCATGGTATGCCACTCACTGCATAATTCACAAACTAAGACTAGATGTTGAATTGATTGGAGCTATGAACCAATAGAACAACTTGCTTAAATAAAGCTATAATTTGAGCAATTAATGCAGGAATTGCATCCACCTTATAAATACTAGCAAAATTTCTCAGGGTTGATCTTTTTAAGTACAACTAGTAGTTGTCAACTACCTCTTCTTCCAAAAAGATTGCAAGCCACACTAGGTGACTTACCAATCAAAGTACCTCCACCATCAGTATTGACACTAGTCCTCGTTTGATTGGTCAAACTGTTGTAGAATATCTGCATTTGTAACCAATTAGGGATACCATGATTAGGATACTATTTTAGTAATTCTTTATACTGCTCCCATGTTTCATATAGTGACTCTAAACCCTATTGCACAAAATAGGTGATGTAATTCCTTATCTTCGTATTTGTTGCCAATGGGAAGTATTTTGCCAAAACTTTTTATGCTAATTCATGCCATCTAGTAATTGATCCTTCCAAAAGAGAGGTCATCAATGTAACAACCTGAACCAAGTTCAATTTAAATTACATAATGTCGTATTTAATTTGTATACTCTTTAAATTTGATTTGAGAGAATTTTTGAAAGGTTTTGAGTTGAAGAATACATATTTGAAAGTTTGGATATAAGTAAGTTTTTTTTTTTTTTTTTTTTTAAAAAAAGTTACTATAACAGTATTGTAGCAATATTGTAGCAGTGCACCGTAGTACTGTACACCGAAAAATTGGTGCCATAGCATGCCAGGGTTCACTATAGTGTGCTGCTTGTTAGAAAATGCATGCCAAAGCCCATTGTAGTGCGCCGAATCACTTTTTTTTTTTTGCATTTTTCTAGAAGTTTTAAGATTTTCAACCCCTCTAAAAACCCCTAAACCCTCTTGGACTCTTGACACTATAAAAGGAAGACTTGGGTGACATCCTAGGGTATCCAAAATTTATCAAAAAGTTTATAAAGATTAAAGATTGAGAGGAAAAAAAGTAGGGGCAATTATGCAACTTCCCCTTTTAAAAGCCTCACCTATATAAACCCCCAAACAGACACTTAAGGCTCAAAATAGCTCATTCCTATAGTTTTAGAGAGAGAGAGAGAGAGAGAGAGAGAGAGAGAGAGAGAGAGAGAGCGAGAGAGAAGGAGAAAATAATAGAAAAAGGAAAAAAAGGTAAGAAAAATTGCTAGATCTCCCAACCCTTTTGATATTTCTTTAATATTTTTGTATATTTAGCTTATTCTCTCCAATCTATAGCATTTAATAGGTTTAAAATTTTTGTTTGATGATGATTTGTGAGCTGTAGAGAAGGGGTGGTTGGACCTCACCCATAGGAACAAATTGTATAATTTTGATAACATAGCCTTAGATGTTGTTATTGTTTAGAAACTTTACATTTTTATGTTTTGTTTGGGAGATTTGATGCTATCTAAGGGTTGGAAACAGAGAAGAAACGAGGGGAGGTAAGGCTAAGGTAAGGGAAACAAGGAAACAAAGCTTAAAACTTGTGGTAGAGTGAGATTTGGAGAGAGATGGAAAACTTCTATAACTAGGTTCTTGATAACAATAACTTTAGAGGGTTGAGCTAAACCTTAATCCATGATTAATAGGTGATTTCAAAGAGGGTTAAGTCAATTTAAGAAGAAAGATTAAGAAAACATCAACACTAGTCCCAAATTAAGCCAAAACTAACAATCTAAGTAAAGGGAAGAATGTAGGAAAAATTTATACAGAAATTTCTGTAGGCAATCATCAATAGGTTGAAACTTTAGAGCACTAAGATGGGCTCAAACACAAGGTTAAAAAGGTAACTTAGGATGTGGGTAGACTAGATTAGAAGGAAGAATATAGAAGAGATCAAAAATCTGCATTAACCTCGACTAAATCTAGCAAAGTATCTAAGGGAGGTTGTGCTGAAAGGTTTAGTAGAATTTTCTGTAATTTCACTCTATATGGTTGAGCCTCTAAAGGGGCACAAAATGGAGTAAAAGAATAGGCCCAAGGGGGGATCCAAAGGTTAGGAGAGAAATAAAAGACAAATGCAAGCCAAATTCCAAATTAAGCTCATCTATACAAGTATTGAAAATTTTTGGAACATTAAGAGGATTAAGAAACAAGCTTTTAACCTACAATGGATATCCGAGAGAGTAGGAATTGAGCATGGTGATGCACAAGAGAATAGTAAAGGCAAAGATTTCTAAAGAATGGAGAAGTAATGCCTAAAGTGAATTTAAGAGTTAAAAAAGAGGGAGAACTTGCAATTACACGATTTAAAGTATTGGCATATATTTACATTATGCATTTAAAGCATTTTTCTCATGCATGCATGTGTCCCACCTGTAGGAAAAGAAAATAGAGTTAAGCTAGACCTCGAGCTGACAACTCCAAGATCGTATCTATAGACTCCCTACGCACAATGAGTGGCATCTCTCTAATTCCAATTTATTTTCTAGTAATCTAAAGGTTGTTTTGAAAGATGCTCATATGTTTATTTTAAAAAAAGGGTAACAGTCTAGTTATGTTTTGATTCTCAGTGTCTACATATGATTTCACAAATTTATGAGTTTATGATGTTTTAGTGTTTTGGCACCCATACTATAACATTGGGTAGCCAACTAGGGTAGGTGGTAGTTCTATGTGCATTACATGATATATGAATGATTATTTTCCTAATGGAGAGACCATACACCAAAAACTGTGTTAGTTTGGCCGGGGAATGGGGACCCTTGGTGTAGACTACATACTATAGTAATGCCTAACATGTTTATGTTTTGCTCTATTGAGGGCTCAAATTATATTTTATAGTTCTATTGCCCCTAGATATAAGATTATCGGTTGTGCACATCTGACTAGACCATGCACATGTTATGCACTATGGTTCTTATGAGCTTTCAGACTTTCTATGTTTACTTGATATTTCTAGCTACATTAGTTTATATCATGATGTGATGTCGCTATACAGACCCAATTGTTCTAATATTGAATCTGCAATATTTATTGTTCTAAAATTTTATGCAAAAGTATGCATGATTATTATGTGGATAAACCCTAACTGTTTCCATTATGATTAGTTTTATTGCCATTCACTGAGATAATATTCTCACCCATTTTTCTCCTGTAGATACTGAGAAGCCTAAATAGGGCTTTAGTGCTCACATTACTTAAATTAGTAGTTGCACTTCTTAGCACAAGGTTGGGCCAATCTCCAGGATGTTAGGATTTAAATTTATGTATTTATTGCATTTAGTTGAAAGTTGAGAGGTTGTGTAGCAGATAGAATCTAATATAGATGGGTGTATGTATATTAGGAATTTGTGAGCTCTCTATAAGCTAGTTACAAGTCATTATGTATTAGAGGTGCATGATTGATAAAGCCTTATGTGATTGCTATGTGGATTCTTAAATTTAATTGTTAGTACTGCATGATTGTAAAATGTTATATTAAGGTGTTCCATTGGGCTTATGAATTTTCTAGTAGTATATTAATTGATGTTAAACAGGTATTTAAACACAGGTACAATTTGAGCGAGTTATGACAGGGGGTACAGTGGCCAGCATGTTGTCAGACTTCTGTTCTTGTAGTGTGTGGGTTACCATCCTATTGTCATGCCTCGCTTGGGAAGAAAGAATGAGGTGTGACAATTTAAATGGTATCAGAGCATAGGTTAAGTGCTAAGGTTTATGTTAGATAGTGCTAGATTCTAGGTAAGGAGTAGTGAAGTATAGATGTATGCTATGCATAAGTGGTTGCATTTTAACACAAATAAGTGTAAACATTGTACGACCATGGTTACGATAGAAAGAGTTTAGGCGAGAGAGTAGAAAACTAGCTGACCTTTTAGATATGCACTTAGTACCAAATTTACTGCACATGAAGAGATTGGAACATTTCATTTTATGTGATATTATGCGTGATACCCAAGAACTAATCTAACTATCTGTTCTTTAGTTCCTAAGATTGATGAACATGTTAATTGAGCTATGAGGAAATAATGCATAAGACAAAGGACCTTGAGGGTTATAGGATATTATATTATCGATCTAATATAAATTGGAAAATGATTTCAAAATGGATGAAGAAAATTTTTATCTTAACGCAAGAAAATGCTATGAAAACTTTAGGAAATAAAGTATGGCCTAATGGCACAGAAGATAATTTATATTTATTTTTGTGTATAATTAACCTTTGATGCAAGGTTTGAGACATCAAAGGTTATAGGTTTCAAATTTGATAAAAACTGAAAGACTTATGTTAATTGCTAGAGAATATTACTCAATGATTTTGAATGTAAATAAATGACTAAGAGATAAACCTTGGCATAGTTAGCACATATGAGCTTAGACTACAAATTTAGTATCTTAAGGAAAGTAAGAGAGAGACTTAAGAAATATTAATAAACAGTCAAGGGCTTAAGGAGTATAGACTTGCCCTAGGTATAATAGAAATCTTGAAAGAATATTTTGAGTACGATTTAAAAAAATGTTTTATGTAAAAACTGGATAGATCAGAATTTGGAGGATTTTAAGAGTAATTAGCATTTTAAAAGCATGGTTACTAGTGGTTCAAAATTTATTTTGGGAGATTCTTGGGACAATCCAAAATTTTTATGATTTAAACTGCTTAAGGTGAAATTCTAGTAAAATAATTGAAAGTTTGTTAGAAATCAAATTGATTGGTGATTCACTCATTTGAGTTGAGACTCTTTAGGAAAAACATGTAAATTAAATATTTTGAGGGACATTGGTAATAAGCCATGGTTGAAGTTGATCAATATACTATTTGAAAGTGAATATTAGCAGATAGTTTCTGGAAATATATTTTAGAAAAAAAAATGGAACTAAGTGTGGCTAATGGTATTAGGAGATAAGAGTACAGGTTGTGCCACAATTAGCAAATTGTGAATCAAGTATAGATCGACATTATGTTAAAAAGGCCAAACTAGTTGTCATGAGATGTGTAACATAACGTCGATCTATACTTAGATTCACAATTTTATGAGAAAGTTAGTGAATGAATATGAATTTGGCTTTTGGGAAGTTGTTATATGTAATTAAGAATAGCATGGATGTAAATAGTTGCAAAGGACAATCAAACTCTTCCATGGGAGTTAGCAAGTACAAGTACGCTATATACTAGGATTGAATGGTGTTATTGAGATTTCTAAATATTCATCTGGGAACTTTGGGTTTTAAATGTATTGGTAGCAATCTATGCATAACTAAGTCTTGTTAAGAAAAATTAAGTTAATGTACAAGAACTTTAGTTTTTAGAATTTATTTGATGGGATTAAAGGTTAAGAGACGCTAGAGTAACCTTGATGGATAATTAACTTAAGGGTAAGAAATCCCAGTGTGGAAAGATGTTTTATGTTAGATTGATTGAACCATTGCAAGGCATGTGTCTAGGGTGCTTTAAGATATAGCTATCAAATTTAAAAGGTTCTCTTACCTACCTTATGGGCATAAGATTTTCTCTATAGTTAAGATTTTAAGATGTGCATTATTGTATTAAGGGTAAATAACTTAGAGTTTGGATAATTTAGTTAGAAAAGAGTGAGGGAAAAAAAAATAAAGATATCGATGGTATTACTAAAGATGTGGAAAGGAAATTTAGGATTAATAATGTATTTATTCTTCCTAGTAATGGTGTCTATGTAATGTTATCTGAGTGACAAAATATATAAGTTTATTGTTCTAAATATAATATTGGTGGCTAGTAGTCTAAATGGCAGGACAACGACTTATTGTAATAAACTTAGTGACTTGATGCAAGGAAGTGAAAAGAAAGAGGCATAAGGTCAATTATATCATGAATATGAAGAAAGTTTAATTAATGACTTCACACTTAAAAGAATTTGGCAAATATGTGAGTTTTAATCGGGTGAGAATAGGTAAACTACAACTCCAATGGAGTAATGTAAAATTTCCATTTAATCATAACAATCAAATGAGTTGTAAGCTATTTGGAATCTTCTAGGTTCCAATAACTCAAATCGAGATAGTATATAAGAAAGTGGTTAAGGATATCCTTAGAGATATTTTGAACGTACTTATTTTAAGTATATGAGACATGTACTCAATAGAACTAGATAGGAGTTTTACCAAAGATGGGTTGATTTGACATTTGAATTAATTGTGTTGTGCATCTCTTCTAAATAAAGAAATTGGAGATTTTAGTGATAATAAGAATGGTAATATTATATGATGACTTAAATATATTTTTGTGAACTAATTATAAATGAATTATTAAATTCCAATTGTTTCTATGGTTAATGAGTTAATGATATAGTGCAGTGAGATTTGGGTTATATTGGGTGGAGATTATAAAGAGACTTTAACAAATTGACATGATACAATAAAAAGGGGATCCTAATATTATTAGAGATAAAATGGGTTAATTCCTATGATGTTAAGTGAGATTACCATTTAAAGATGATAAACATGACATTTCCAACAAACCCTTTTTACTCTTTGCAAGTGATTTGAGAGGATGGGATAATAAATTACAAGTTAGTGATTAAGCATAAAGAATGAAAGTTAAAAAAGGAATTCTATCTTGCAAAAGAACTAAAATTTATGATTTGGGAATTATTATGGTTATTTTTAGGAGTTAAATTCAATCATATATAACTTCAAGAGATTAAAGGAACTAGTTATAAGTTATTGATGAAAATGAGTATTGGCCTTAGTATAATTGATAAATTGTTTTGTCTAAATTAGAAAGAGGGTGTCTTCAAGGTAGATCTTTTCAAGAAAATAAAAAATAAAAAATAAAATCAATAGATGCATAATGTATGATGAATTGTGAGTTCACTAGTGCTATAGCCCTCAAGCACGAACATTCTCAAATAAGTAAGGAAAGCTCTAGAATTCCTATTGGCCTATTTTACAATAAAGTAAGATTGGTGCTTTGTTATCGCCTGTACGCACCTTCAGTGTATAGGAACTCCCTGCTTAGATACTAAATAGTTTGAGTCCTTTGGCTTATCATATTGGACTTGACGCCTAGCTTAGCAAGTACATGTAGAAAGCACCTTTGTTAGTTTTAGTATTAACAAGTTATAAGTTAATGTTAATGGGCCATGTGTGTAAGGCAGTGATTTCATAGAGTTTATGGTACAAATGATTATTAGTTACAAAGTTGATTCCTACTTATAGTACAAAGTGAGAACAACTGCAAGGACATTTCATTAAAAATGATTAACATCGAAGGGAGATTTGACTTACACTAAAGAGCCAATTCAGATTTTAAATAAAGACGTGAAGAAACTTTGTTCTAAAAGAGGGCCATTGATCAAAATACTATGGAGAAGCCAAATAGGGAAGAAATAACTTAAGGAAGGGAGGATGAAATAAGAAATAAATACCCACACCTATTTCATATAACAAGTAACTGAATTTCAAGGATGAAATTCTTTTTAAGAATGGTAGAATTTTAACAACTCGAACCAAATTTGGTTTACATTACATGATTTCGTATGTTAATTTGTATGCATTTTAAATTTGATTTGAGAGAATTTTTGAGAGATTTTGGGTCAAAAAATACGTATTTAGAAGTTTGGGTATAAGAAGATTTTTGTTAAAAAAAAAAAAGTTACTATAGCAACACACCGTAGTGTGTTGTACACTAGAAAATTGGTGTCATAGCACGTCAAGGTCCTCTATAGCACACTACTTACTGAAAAATGTGTGCCAGAGTACACCAAAGCTTGTTGTAGAGTGCTAAATCACTTTTTTTGCATTTTTCCAAGATTTTTAAGATTTTCAACCCCTAAAAACCCCTAAACCCTCTTGGACTCTTGAGACTATAAAAGGAAGACTTGAGTAATATCCTGGCGTATCTAAAATTCATCAAAAAATTTATGAGGATTAAAGATTGGGAGAAAAAAAGGGGGCAATTATGTAACTTTCCCTTTTCAAAGCCCCACCTATATAAACCCCCAAACAGACCCTTAGGGCTCAAAATAGCACATTCCCATAACTATAGAAAGAGAGAGAGGGAGAGAGGAGAAAATAAGATAAAAGGGAACAAAAGGTAAGAAAATTTACAAGATCTCTCAACCCTTTTAATATTTCTTCAATATATTTACATATTTAGCTTCTCCTCTCCATTCTAAAGCATTTAATCAATTTAAAATTTTTGTTTGATGATGATTTGTGTGCTGCAGAGAAGAGGGGCAATTGAACCTCACCCATAGGAAGAAATTGCGAGATTTTGACTGTATAGTCCTAGATCTTATTATTGTTTAGAAATTTTATGTTTTATATTTTGTTTGGGAGATTTGATGCTATCCAAGGCTTGGAAATAGATGAGAAATAGGGGGAGATATGGCTAGGGTAAGAGAAGTAAGGAAACAAAGCTTAAAACTTGAGGTAGAGTGAGGTTTTGAGAGAGTTGGAAAACTTCTACAATTGGGTCCTTGATGACAAGAACTCTAGATAATTGAGCTGAGCCCTAATCCATAATTAACATGTGATTTCAAAGAGAGTTAAGCCAATTTAAGAGGAAAGATTAAGAAAACATCAAAGCTAGTCTCAATTTAAGCCAAAACTAGCAAACTAAGTGCAGGGAGGAATGTAGGAAAAATTTTTATAGAAATTTCTGTAGGCAATCATCACTAGGCTGAAACTTTAGAACACTAAGATGGACTCAAATGCAAGGTCAAAAAAGTTACTTAGGATGTGGCTAGACTAGATTAGAAGGAAGAATAAAGGAAGAGATCAAAAATCTACATTAACCTCGATTAAATCTAGCTAAGTGTCTAAGGGAGATTGTGTTGAATGATTTAGCAAAATTTTCTGCAACTTCACCCTATATGATTAAGCCACTAAAGGAGCACAAAATGGAGTATAAGAATTGGCCAAAGGGGAGATCCAAAGGTTAGGACAAAAATAAAAGAGAAATGCAAAGAAAATTCCAAATTAAGCTCACCTATACCAGTGTTGAAAATTTTTGGAATAATAGGATGGTTAAGAAATAAGCTTTAACCTCCAATGGATATCTGAAAGAGTGAGAATTGAGCATGGTGATGGACAAGAGAAGTGTGAAGGCAAAGATTTGTAAAGAAAGGTGAAGTAATGTCTAAATTGAATTTAAGAGTTAAAAGAGGGGGTGAACTTGCAACTATATGATTTAAGGTATCAGCATATATTTGCATTATGCATTTAAGACATTTTTCTTACACATGCATGTATTTCACCTACAAGAGAGGAAAGTAGAGCTGAGCCAAACCTTGAGCCGACAACTCCAAGATCATATCTATAGACTCCCTACGCACACTAGGTGGCATCTCTCAAATCCTACTTTATTTTCTAAAAACATGTTTTCTAGAATCCAAAACCTGTGTTGAAACACACTCATATGTTTATACTAAGAAAAGGGAAACAATCTAGTTATGTTTTAATTTTCAGTGTATACATATGATTTCATGATTTTATGATTTTATGATATTTTAGTGCTTCGGCACCCAAACTATAATGTCATGTAGCCATGTAGGGCAAGTGACAGTTCTACGTACATTTCATGTTATATGCATGATTATTTCACTAGTGGAGGGACTAGACGACAAAGACTATGTTAGTTTTGCCAAAGAGTGGCAACCCCTAGTGTGGGTTATACAGTGTAGTGGCGGCCAACATGTTTATATTTTGGCCTAGTGATGGCCCAAATTATGTTTTTCTATTACCATAAGACACATGATTATTGGTTATGTACATCTGACCAAACCACATGTATGTTTATGCATTATGATTCTTATGGGTTTTCAGACTTTATATGTTTATTTGATATTTTCTGTGACATTTGTTTATATCATGTGTCATGTCGCTATACAGACTCAATTATTTTGATGTTGATTATCTGCTGTATTTATTATTCTGGAATTTTATGGTAGAATATGTATGAGTATTATATGGATAAACCCTAACTATTTCTACTACGGTTAGTTTGATTGCTATTCAGTAGGACAATAGTCTTACCCACATTCCCTCCTATAGATACCAAGATGCCTAAAAAGGGATTTAGTTCTCACACTACTTAGATTAGTAGCCGCACTTCTTAGCACAAGGTTGGGCCAATCACTAGGATGTTATGATTTAAATTTATGTATTTATTGCATTTAGTTAAAAGTTAAGAGGTTGTATAACAGATAGAATCTAATATAAATGGGTGTATGTATATTAGGAATTTGTGAGCTCTCTATAAGTCAATTAGAAGTAATTATGTATTTGAGGTGCATGACTGATAAAACCTCATATGATTGTTGTGTGGGTTCTTAAATTTAATTATTAATACCACGGGATTGTAAAATGTTATATTAAGGTGTTGCATTGGGTTTATGAATTTTTTAATAGTATATTAATTATTGTTGAACAGGTATTTAGACACAGGTACAATTTGGTCCAGTTATGATAGGGGTTACAGTGGTTAACATATTATTGGACTTCTAGTCTAGTAGTATGTGGGTTACTGCCCCGCTGTCATGCCTCACTTGGGAAAGGAGAGCGGTGTGTGACAATCCAAGGCTTAGCTTATTCATAAGAGAGAAAGGGAAAAGCCCAAGTCTAATAGCATCATCTAAGACTCTATTATACTTGAAAATATCATAAATCTCCATAAAATTCAATATGTGAGAGTTTAGATCATCGCTGGGTAATCCACCAAAAATAACTGATCTCTAAATCATCTGAATGATGTAGGTTCAAGTTCAAAATTTTCACTTGAATTCTTCCTTCTGATACTTGAATGAAGTCTTTCAACTTGTGGTGTTGTATAGTCCCTCAGAGATCTTGGCGCTTCAATAACAAGATTTTCTTCAGCCACACTTCAGTGTGTCTTTAATCTTGAACTACTTTCTCCTTATTCTCTTATAGGTTCTTTCAATCACAGAATCAAGGGGAAAAAAAAGATTAAAATGTCTTGCACTTCGTATGCAATAGCCAAAGAGTATCTGCAAAACAAAATTAAAAAATTGAATTAGGATTAGATTTTCTTGGTATTAATATTAAAAAGAAAATAGAAAATTAAGCCCCAACAACAGTGCCAAAAAGTTGCTGCCCAAAATCAACATGCATATGGTGATAAGAAATATATCATTCTCTCAAGAACTTAACCCTAATTTTCCTTTTAAGTACTAAAATTAGAAGAATCCAATTCTATCCAATTAATTCCAGTTTGAGAATGAGTAAATTAAATACCAAAATTGAATTTAAATTAAAACAATGAGAATGTAATGCACAACACAAAGATGAAAATCAATGAAAGAACATATAGGATTCCAACTTCCCTTAACATTTAATTGGATTTCAAATTAACCTATCATGATTTCAATTATATTGAACTATTAACCTGGAGATCTAAATTATTTATATTTTACTTTTGAAACAATATAAATACACTTAATTAAAATCACTTAACTATATATCTATGAAAATTAATTTTAATTAGATTATTAAGAACAGAACCCCCAATCTTGTCTGCCTAGGGTGAATAGGTATATTTCTATCATATAGAAGTAATAACACTATTTTTGCTAAATTAATTGAGAAAGTAATTAATTATTATATTGAGGGGCTTAATTGTTTGAAATAGAAGAATCGGGGCTTAATTGAAAATTTTGAAGGGTGCAAGTGAATAAACTAAAAGAACCAAGGGTTTAAGTGAGAAATTAGAATGTTGGGGGCTCAATTTCAAACTATAAGGGGTCTACTTGAAAGGAATTAGAAAGGGAAAGCTAGAAAAGAAGGCACAAAACTTTTGGGGGCCAAATTAGAAATTCCAAAGGAGTAAATTGAAGAAAATAAAAACTAAAAGGACCAAGTTGAAAAAAAAGGTAAAATTTCAGTCGGCTACTAACTAAATAAAAACTGGAAAAATTTGAGAAAATTCAAAGTATTTAACCACCTTAGATCATGTATAGGTATATGTATATCAATGTGGGAGTGAAACCCTCAATTAATTTTTAGTTTTTTCTTTGTTTATGCTCGGATCCGTGCCTCTAGCTAATCGGAGGTTTCATACTAGTATTGCCAAAAATTAACCCTTTTTGGCTAACAAATTCTCCAATCAAGCCTTGAACTCACCTCGTTGGCTTCGGTTCTTCAATCCGAGTAGTGTTTCCAAGTTAGATGTTGAGGTAAGATTTTAAGCTTTGGATTTTAAAGTTTTAGGTAATTTTATAGTGGACTAGGTCTTTCTATCGAGTTCAAAGGGAGAAGACAGACTCAAATGAAATCCAAGTTTGTGCGTGCCCGACCAAACTAACTTAGCTTGGCTAAGCCGAATTTGACTAGTTTGTGGGCTGGTCTAGTCTAATTGGCATGGTTCAGATCAGTTTCAATATCTATGAGCTAGTTTCACCCAGTTTAGCCTATTTACAGAGGTTTCTAGGCTAGTTCAGTTAGGTTTTAATGGTATTTAAAATGGTTTAGCACAGTTTGATCAATATCATGCCAATTCAATCTGGGTTTTGCGTCTATTTGGTTGGACTAGTCTAGTTCAATGGGATTTGAGCCGATTCCAGTTGGTTTAGTGGTAGTTGAGGCCCATTCAGTCTAATTTAATAAGATTTAAGGTCAGTTTAGTGGTATTTGAGGTAGGTTTAGTCCGATTCAATGGTATTTGAGGTCGATTCAGGCTAATTCAATGGTATTTGAGATTGGTTCAATTCAATACAATGGGATTTGAGGCCGATTTAGTCTAGTTCAGTAGTATTTGTTTAAGGCTAATTCAAGTAGGTTCAGTGATGTTTGAGATTGGTTTAGGCTAACTCAAGGGTTTTTAAGATCGGTTCAATTTAGTTTAAGGGTTTTTACATAAAATTAGGTTATATTTTCGATCTATTTTGAATTTGGATGTTAGATATTGAACCTTGGGATGCATGCTAAGGTTCTGAAATGGGATTAGGGACCATTTTAAGCAATCAAGCCCTTAGTTGATTGACATTTCAATTTCGAAATTCATATTGTTTTCTTGTGATTGTAGATACATCTGAGGATACGCACTTCGCTCATTGAGTTAATCGTTACGAAGATTCAAACCTTTCATTTCCTACCTATACTATGAGTGATAATATTTATTCTTAAACGTGTTTTGAATGTTAGTTAATTATTTATTACGAAAATGAGTTTTATGATATAAATAAATTATTTGTTTTCATATGATTTATTGGTTTGAATATCAAAGTCTAGGATAGGTATTCTAGAATTGTTTTTGAAGTATAGTGAACTAATTTGAGAGGATCCATTACCCATTTGACCTTGTAAATAGATACAAGCATCTATTTACAAGGTCATAATGAAAACTTAAGTAAATAACATTTTATTATTCAAATAAATAATTTTATGAGAGTAATATCCAAACCAAGCTAATTAGTTATCTAGGCATTACTATAACAGAAATTAAGAAACGTCAATATTCTTGCGAAGGTCTTGTTTTTGCCGAGGTCTTGTCATAATATTTTCCTAACTTGATATAATCTTTCTAAAGAAGTGTTGATGTTTAAATTTAGTGCCCATTTTGTTATCAAGTGGAGGAGATTATTAAACTTCTTTTTATTTTGTGTTTGAACATCTTCCAATTCTAGGGCATACGGATAAACAAAGACTTTACTTTTGGCGAGAAAAGTTTATTTAGAAGTTGGATTATACAAATTTTTTAAAGTAACAACCATCTACTAGATGTGATCTCATGGCGGGCATTTGGTCAGCTTGAAACAGCTTGCTATTCGCAAATTGCAAACAAAGTTTGGATGAATCAATCAGTTATGCTGTAGATTTAAACCATCTCTTCCAAACAACACATGCTAGTAATAATACTTCCCCCTTCGCTCCAATCCTAAATCATCCTTTCAGGCGGATCCGTCAACACCCGGGAGATTTTGAACTCAGAACTGATTGTGTATTTTCAACAACTACAAGTAGACTGGGTTGTGAAGTTAGAAATGATATGACGATGCTTCATTGCAGCATTAGGGGTCGACTGAATCAGAAACCTGATCCTTCAGCGGTAGACGCGTTGGCTCTTCTTTGGGATGTTTGCCTTGTAATATTGATTGGCTTGCGAGAGATTTTAGTTGAAAATGATTCAAGATCTCTTGTCTCTGCTACTCAAATGTACAATGACCTTCTATCTCCAGGAGGTCACATTGTTGACCAGAATACATTTTTTCTTCTCTCTTTGTTCAGAGAGTGATCTGTTATCCATGTTAAGAGAAGGCAAAATCTGGTTTAACTTCAGAAATCCTTATTCTTGATTTCGTTTCTTCTTAAAGAAATTTATTTCCTCTAAAAAAAAAAAAGTCCTACTAGAAGAATATTTACAGAGTTTAAAAATCAGGAGTGTTAATTTATGCCACCAAATGCATTTACACAAGTATACATGTGGAATGATTAACATAATTAATATTTGCTCTTAATTTCTAATTGTTTCTAAAATTAGATGACTTTCCCTCATATTCGTTGAGATTCTCATATCTCATTAATTAATATCATTGAGTACAAATATCTCATTATTTGAAATAGATATATATTGATCTCTCCGTTATAAATAAGATATGATTACTCTTCTCTCTACATGTCAAAAAAATTGAAATTTTCCGAAAGGCTGTGACTCTAACAATGAGAATAATAAAAGTTCATGTGTTTAAGATATGGGGTAGTACATAGATATCATAAAGTAAGTAGCTGATTGACTATGAGTATTTGAAGATCACTTGAGATATATTTTCGCTTTCGTTATGTGTTTATTCTCATATCTCATTAATTGATATCCTTGAGTACAAATATCTCATTAGTTGAAATAGATATATATTGATCTCTTTGTTATAAATAGGACATAACTACTCTTCTCTTTACATGTCTAAAAGATTGAAATTTTTCAAAAGGCTGTGACTCTAACAACAAGAATAATAAAAGTTTATGTGTTTATGACATGGGATAATACATAGATATCGTAAAGTAAGTAGCTGATTGACTATGAGTATTTAAAGATCACTTAGACATATATTTTCACTTTTGTTATGTGTTTATTTTTCTAACATTGGTATTAGAGGAAGTATTGCTTGTTTCCATCATTTGAGTTGTACTCCATGAATCAGGTATACCTTATTTACAATTTTAAAAGTTTTGGTATTAGTCTCTAAAATAACCTACGGCTAGGGAAGAATCAAAGAAAAAAACGCTATTTCTTTATTCCGCTCTTGTTAGCATGAACAGGTTCTCACTATGGCTGAGACCAGAATAAAATATAAATTTATATTTCAAAATTATGAATCATTTATTTGTTAAATGACATAAATTTATTTTTCTTTGTGATTAAATCAAAATTATTACAAATACTCATATTTGTTATGAACAAATTTTAATTCATTTATTTGTTAAATGATATAAATTTTATTTTTCTTCATGATTAAATTAAAATTGTTGCAAGCCCTCATATTTGTTATGAATTAATTTTAATTCATCTATTTGTTAAATGATATAAATCTATATTTTATTTTTGTGATAAAATTAAGTATATATATATTATATCTTTATAATAAAATCAAATATATATCTTATCTGTGTGAAAAAATCAAATAAATATGATATCTTTATGATAAAATCAAGTGTATATTATATCTTTGTGATAAAATAAAATACATATGATATCTTTCTAATAAAATCAAATGTATATGATATCTGTCACAACCCCAACTCGAGAGCTGCTGTGACCGACGCTGAGGATAGGTGGCCCATCCTAGGCAAGCCTCTCAACCAAACAAAAATCTAGCCATGAACAAGAAACTTTTACCGAGATTTCAACAGAACTTTCCTTAAAAATCAGACATATGCCAGAAATTCTAACTTGTCAAATAGGCCCCTATTATGCAATAGAAAATCATTAGCCAGTTCAAAGATATATATACAAATTAATAAACCATGACTCACATCTACTCAATAGCAAGCGAGTAAACTGACTTCTAAACTTTTGAATAACAACTAGATTACGTACATAAACTCTAATTCAATACAAGTTACAAAGTTCTGGTCCGTGGCAATTCGGGGCAATCTAAAACCGCTGCTATCCAAAATATACATACTATGCAAGCTAAACAAAGATGCAAAAAAATAGCCCACACACAAGCACAAATGTGTGGGACTCACCTAAAGAACACCCCGACTTAGTGGAGAGGGCTAGCTCTAGAATCAACACAGAAATCTGAGGGGGGAAAAACAAAGGGGTGAGACTACGTCTCAGTAAGTAATAATATGCGAATCCAAAAGTAAAAACACATAAGATATTTTAGTTGCACTGTTCAATCATCATACGTCATCAGGACATCATAGAGTAGCATAAATGCGATCTAAAGCAAGTAGCAGATAAATAGTAAACTTGGGTATAGTAGGCAAGAATCACAGGCGGGAATCATGGGTGAGAATCACAGGCCAAACTCCCTGCTTACCACTGTCCTCACTTACCACCATCCCCACAATACCCAAGCCTCAACATAATCTCCTCACCCATAATCATATGTATAGCCCAAGCCTCAACATAATCTCCTCACCCATAATCATACGTATAGTACTTGTTTTCATTTTTCAAATAAAGTATCTCATTCTGTTCATATTTCACATTCCATCATGGATACACACACCAAAACACACACACACATATATATATATATGTATACATGTGCAATCATCCTCGTGTCAGACAACTAGAATACACAAAATAATAATAGAAAACATAGAAAGCTCCTAACTTTTACAAAAATACTTGAAAATACATACTATCACTCACAGAATCACATATATCATAACTTATTACAGTAGATCTATAAAACGACATATAATACCTTGCATAACATAAGAAAATCCATATTACTACTCGTAGTGAAAGTCACATAGTTGATTATTTTTGAACTATCTACTTGAGGCTTATGAAATCAACGGCTGAGCAAAGCAGTTCTGCTTTGGTTTAGGCGGTACAGAGTTGAGCAGCTAGGGTTGTGCAGTACAGACTTATTCGGTTCTGGGCAACGTACAACGGGCTGGAACGAGTCAACTTCAAGTGGGCCAGAGCGGGTTGGATCTAGGCAGCTCGGCACGGATCAGTTTTCCAATAGCTGTAATAGGTCAGTCCCAAGTGGCTCACGCAATTTGGTTTCAGGTGACTCAAGCGACTTAGCTTCGGGTGGTGCAAAGTAGGTTGATCGGGTCATCTTCCATATGGCCTGAGAGAGCCAAATCCGGTGATGCAAGGTGATCCATTTCAACAGCACATTGTGGGCCAACTCTTGAGTCTAGGCAACGCACGGCAGTTCAAGTAGTTGGTTTTCTGGGCGATGCGCAATAGATAACTTTCAGGTAGTGGATGGTGGACAGCTTTGGACGGCTCAAGCGGACTGGTTCTAGGCGACTCTGGTTTCAGTTAGCTTCAACTACAGGGCACTAGTTCGGTGGCTTGGGCAGAGTAGAACGATGCAGGTTTGGGTGGTCTTTGAGTGGTTGGAAAGTGCAAAGAAGTTGAAGAGGAAAGTGGAAAGGGGAAAGAAGAAAGAGAAAAAGAAAAAGAAAACGGAAAGGAAAAGTGGGAATAGTAGAGAAAGGGGAAAACCAAAAAGGAAGAGAAGAGAGTTGCAATTGCTACTAAAATTGGTGCACCGTAGCGCGCCAGGTCATGATTTTTAGTATTTTTCTTAAAAGAATTGTGATTTTTAACCCTTCCAAGGACCCCTAAACCCTCTTGAACTCCTAAAAATAATAAAACAAAGATTTAGGAGATATCCTAGGGTATACCCAAAATTCATCCAAAAATTCATTAGGATTAAAAATGAAGATATTTTGAGAAAGGGCGAAAGGGTCATTTAGGGCTAGAAGACCCATTTATTTAAAACCTTGGTTACCTTTCTAGAGTGTTCCACAAGCCATTCCCATAGCGTTAGACAGAGGAAAAGGGGAGAATAGGAAAATAAGAGAAAAAGAAGAAAAAGATATGTAAAATGGCCAAATCTCAAACCCCTTTTGGTTTTTCTTCAATATTTTTACATGTTTAACTTCCTCCTTTCATTTTATAGCTTTTAATCGGTGTAAATTTCATGTTTGACGTTGTATGTGTGTTGTAGAGAGAGAAAAGTGGGTTTAATCTCACTCATAGGAAATATTGTATATTTTTGTTGTTTTTAGTTAAAATGCCCTTAGATTTCATTTTACTTGAGTATATCTATGTTTTCATTGTTGTATTGGAATATGAGTGATGTATTTATGGTTGTATATAAAGAGAGAGAAAGTAAGGAGAATGATGTTAAAGTAGAAAGAGAAGTAAGGGCATGTTTGGTTGAAACCCAAAAATCAAGAGAAAGAGGAAGATTGTATTTATATGATCTAGGGTATAGTTATTACTTTCATATGAAGTATTTTGAATATTTCTCTCATGTATGTGTATCTCACTTGTAAGAGAGGATACCCCAATTACTCCAAACCCTGAGCCTACAGCCTTAAGAGCACCCTTATAGACTCCTTTTGCACAGTGAGTGGAAATCTTCCTAATCCTAGTCCTAGTTTATTTTTTTTCCAAAACTATGATTTACAATGAATAATGATCATTTTAAACTCAATTATATGTTACTATTGGGAACATGGGAAACAGTCCAGTTAAGTTTTGATTTCAGTTATATGCTTGATTTTATGATTTTTATGAATTTATAATGTTTTGGTGCCTCGACACCCAAACCATGATGTCGGGCAACTATCTGGGGTAAGTGGCAGTTCTACTTGCACTGCATGATATATGTATTCTTATTTCCCTAGTGAAAAGGGTTCATATGCCAAAGACTGTGTTAGTTTGCCCCAAGAGTGGCGACCCCTAGTGCGAGCTACATAATGTAGTAGCGCTCGACATATCAATGTTTTGCCCAATGAGGGCTCATATTATGTTTTATGATTTTACCACCCCCAGACACTGTGCACATCCGACCAGAGTTTGCATGTGACTATGTATTATGATTCTTGTGATTTTTTATAATACCTCACGATGTCTTTTATGATTACACTCATGCTCTTCCATGTATTATAACTGGACATAATAACAAGCTTCGCTTTTATACTGCTTCCACTACGATTAATTGGATTACCATTCACTAGGACATTTGTCTCACCCCTATTTTCTCCCCCTACAGATGCTGAGACAATAAGTTAGAACCTTGGTATTCGAATTGCATGTGTTTTGCTCACTATATAGTACCAAGTTGGGCCAAGCTACAGGAGTCTATTTTGATCATGTTTTGTAGATATGGGTTATTTATGTTGGGAGACCACTTTATGCTTTGGATATTTGTAAACAATTTGTGATGTTTGAGATCCTATGGATGAATTACAACTAGTTAAGCGTATGTGATAATGTTTTAGCATGACATGATGTTAGATGATTATTGGAAATATTGATACAAGATTAATGATGCATAAGTCTTGTGTTAAATGAGTGATTGCAAGTTATGTATATTTGTGAAGTTGTTAATTTAAGCAAGTACTTAGACACAGGGCCTCTAAGGCCAACTAAAGAGGGGTTACAATAGTCGGTATGCTGCCAGATTTTACCTGGCGGTGTGTTGGTTATTGTCTCGTTGTCATGCCTCTTAAGGTTAGAGAAATCGAGGTGTGACATAGATAGTGGCTTAATATAGCAATCCTCACCGGTACCTTTCTTGTTTGGTTGCACGTTCCATTTTCCTAATATGACAAGAAAACTATGTATTTTGAGATTGAGAATATTGTTGCCTAATGTGTATGAGTGGGAGATATTAATTTATGCCATGTGGTGCGTCCATATAGCCATACATGTGGAATAATTAACATAATTAATATTTTTTTATTAATTCCTAATTAATTCTAAAATTAGATGATTTCCCCTCTCATTAGTTAAGATTCTCGTATCTTATTAATTGAGGTAATTTAGTACAAATATCTCATTAGTTGAGACAGATATTTATTGATCTCTTCATTATAAATAAGACAAGGTTACTCTTCTCTCTACATACCAAGTAGGTTGAGGTTTCTGAGAGGCACAATTTCTGGCCTTAAGGATTTGGAATGGGTAAAAGTCATAAGTGATTTTAATAGCTACTTCATAACAAGAAAGGTAAAAGTATGTGTGTTCGTGATGTGAGGGTACGCATAAATCGTATAGCAAGCAACTAATCAATTGTGAGTATATAAAACTCACTTAAGATATATTTTTACTTCCACAATATCTAAGTGTTTATTTTTCTGACAATAAGTTTCTTTTATCTACAATAAAAAAATTAATTTTTAAAAGCCATTAAAAAAAATTCCATTTTATTTATTTATTTATTTTGTATCCAAAGCTCTATCTAAAGTGGGACATTCCATTTGAATATGTTATCTATTTTGTGTTCTACAAAATAGTTTTTGAAAATTCTCCTTGGAAACAATTTTTGAGAACAATTTTCAGAAGAGTTTCTTGAAATAGAAATAAATTTATCTAGTAGTTGGAGAATGGCAAAATATTCGAAAGGGTGGCAGTGGTGATCGAAGAGTAAAGATGATTATTTTGTGGTAACGTTGGTTGTAGGGTGATAGCAATTGTTAGATGGCAATGATGGTGATCAAAGTGTGGGGTGAAGGCTGAAGATAGGTGGTGATGAAAATGAGAGAGAGGTAGTGGTGCATGGTAAAAAAGGCTATAGTGATTGGAGGATGATAATGCTAATTGGAGAAAGGTAGGGTTAGAGGGAAGCAACAACAATTAGAGAAGGGTAGTAGCAATTGGATGAAAGAAGTGATAGTTTGAGAAAAATGGTACGGGATCGAAAGAAAGCAATAGCAATGGTGAAAGAGAAACTATGGCAATTGAAGTGGTGTGGTGGTGGTCCGAAAAGGGTGATGGTGGTCAAGAACAGTTTGCGACAGCATTTGGAGGGAGGTTGTAATGAACCAAAATTATTTAAAAAATTTTATTTTTGGTTATTAATTAAGTTTAGGGACTTCATTACTCAAATTAAAAGTAGTTAAAGTCAAATCATAATTTTAGAAGGGTGAAACTGCAAAAATTATAAGATTGGGGGCTAATTTGAGAAATCAAGAAATTTGGGATTAAATTGTAAGTTTTGAGGGTTAAATTGAAGGAAATAAAAGAGTCAGGGACTGAATCTGAAATGTAAGGGGATGAAATTGAAAAAAATTAAAGTTGAGGGACTTGAGAACAAAACCTACAAGGTTGGTCCAATAGTGGACTAAATGGTAGGGAGGCCATACTGTGATGATAGTGGCTGATTTTTGGCTAAAAATCTGGTTTTGGTGTGTGACACATGCCATTGTATATTTTCCCTCAACCAATATCAAGTTTTGAGAGAAAATTTGAGAGAATATTGAGCTATGTTAGTCGACTAGTTCACGGACGGGCAAAGGGGGTGTTTGTGATTTTGATGCTACTTGGGCCAATTATATTTCGATTAAAGGCTCTTGATCAAATCTCCTAGTCCAGATCTACAACATTTACCCATCAATCAATCGAGGTATGTCCTTGGATTTTGAAATTTTTGGGTTTTTCTTGTTTGGGTTGTGATATAGAAATCGAGTTGGAAGAATCAGGTTACTAGGTGAAGAAGACAAACTCAGATGGTATCCAGGTTTGTGCCGAGTTGGCTCGGCCAAGTCAACTCAGCTCACCAAGCCAACTCAATGGGGTTGGGCTTGGTTTTGGGTTGGGCCATGTGGGCCTAGGCTGGGCTAGGCCAACTTGTTGGCCTGGGTTGGGTCGAGCGGGCTAGACTGGTGAATTAGGCTTAGGCCCGGCTAGTTGGGCTAGGCTAGTGGGTTTGTACAAGGCAGTTGGCCCGACCCAAGGTGAGTGGGTTGGGCCGAGTGCTAGGCGAGTCAACTTAGTGAATTGACTTAGCTTAGTAGCCAGAATCGTGGGTTGACTTAGCGAGTCAACTCGACAAATTGAATTTGAGATATGCTATCCCATGGACAAAATAGAATGAAATTGGAATAGAATAACCAAGGTTGGGATAAAGTATCAAGGGTTGTTGATTAAAGACAGAAATGGTTCAGGGGTCAATTTAGTGGGAAATTGACCAATTTAGTGGAAACTCAGATCGAATCGTGGAAGGTAAGACCGGTCACACCTCTGGAAAGTCTGGTTCATAAAAAAACCAGCGATTTAGTGTTGTTTAATCTGGTTTTGTATGCAAATGGCTTGGTTTTTCTTGATTTAAGGGTTTTAAGGTTACTTCAGTCTGGTTCTTGAGTCTTTGAGACTGGTTCAGTCCTATTCTAGGTATTTGAGGCCGGTTCAGTTTAGTTTTGAGGTGTTCATGGCTAGTTTAAGCTGGTTTAAGGGAGATTATGGCTGGTTCAAGCCGGTTCAAGGATTTTGAAGACTAGTTCAGCATAGTTTAAGGGTTTTATGGGAAATAGATGTGTGTTTTCGAGTCATGTGGGTTTTGGGTTATGGGAAATGAGCCTTGGGATGCGTGTAAGGGTTCCAAAATGGGTTTAGAACCCAGTTTGGGTGGTTGACTCCTTTCTTGTGTGGGTTCAAGTTGTGGTTTTGATTGTATACTGTTGTGGTTGTAGATACACTGGCAAAGACACAAGGTGACCATTGAAGCATGGCGAGTGACTCGGGTTTTAACTCAACTTTGATTTATGAGTGATGATACCCCTCCCATATATGTTTTTTCTATCTATGATTTATGACATGAATACTGGTTTTGATGCATACGATATTTTGATTATATACAAAATCTCTAGGATATATATTGATGTATTTTGAAATATCAATGAGTATTTGATATTACATGTTTTAACATCGATATGTTGATATATGAATTGTATATGTATATATATGAACTGTTTTCAGTAAATATGTGGGGAATCGTGTGATGATATTTGAACGCCAAGAGCTTACACTAGGGGATGGTCATCCATAGCATCTAGTGACAAGTGCCCTAAGTCTGGTATGAGGCTATGGTGGCTCAAACCTGATGCGTACTATTGTGATGAGATTAGGATGTCAAGGGCTTGACTAGAAGATGGTGATCCGTAGTATCTAGTGGTGGTGCACTAAGTTCGGTGTGAAGCTGTGGTGCCTTGAGCATGATACACTCTACCATGTGATATGATAATACTCTCACATATATGATTTGATGTACTGATACTACTCACTGTGTATGTATATATATGCTTTGGTATACGTTGCAGTGCATGTCCCAGTATAGGTAAAATAGGTATCATCTGTCACTCACTGAGTTTAGCGATTCACTCCTTTCATATCTTTTCAGATTAGGTTGACTTCCCGGTTTTCAATTAGAGCTTGACATTAGAGCCAATTCCTACCAACTTGACAGATGTACAGGCATGTTTTCTTTTGTTTTCATTTTGTACCTTAGTTGCTCATTTATTTTCTCATACAGAATTCTAGTTTTATGTATGAAGAGTTGGGGTTATATTATGTGATGTGACTATTACTATTAATATGTTAGTTGGGAGACTTACTAGAGTTGGTAAACTCTAATACCAGTCACAAATCTAGCTTTAGGTTGTAACAGAGGTGATGGTGGCAATAGACGTGGGAGCAATCAAAAAGAGATGGCAGTAGTCCGATTTCTAATAAAAATAGAATTGGAGAATAGTCTTTGAAGATATCATGTTTTTTGTTATTTTTAAAAGTTGTTCATAAGAACAAGGTTAAATAAATTATTTTCATTTTATTGATTTGAAAAATAAAAAAAAAAAGTTTTAAAAAATGAAAATAAACGGAGCCTAAACATTTTAACTTTGGTTTTTCTAAGAAAAAGGAAAATTCTATATAGGCAAGCAAAGCAACAACATGATATTTATCATGTTTGTTTATTTTTATAGTTTTTTTATATAAATACAAAAATTTAAAATACAAGTGTCAGAAATTATTTCTTTTTTTTATGATAGCATATCTCATTTGAATCTTGTAAAAAAATAAATTTAAAACTAACAAAATTAAATTTTTAAGAAGATAATTTCATAATTTGATTAGAATATAAATATTTTTATATGAAATTAAATAACACAAAATTAAAACTAAAGATAAAATTTTTAAGTATATCCAAACAAAACCTAATATTTTGTGTAATAATATAAAGAAGCCATCTGACAAAATATTGTTTTGAAAATAGTGGAACCTACTCAATTGCAACAGCAGATAACTCCCACTATCAACTGATGTCAATTATCAATAATACCTTCACATGCAAAGGCTGTTAAATTATGGATTTTCGTACAGCTTATAGCCCATTGGATTCGTTTAACTTTGATTAGACATTTATGCTCTCGAAAGGCTGAATTCTTTGACAAAGCTCAGCTCGGATGTGCAAGCGGTAAAGTTTGCGACTAGCCAGTACCTGCGGAGTACGTACTTTGAAAATTTGGCCATGGTTGGACTCTTCACCCTTCAAAAAGTTATGTACTCTCAAACATCGTCATCTTAATTGTAAGGCTGTATTTGATTTTAAGTGTTAATTTAATTTTAAAAAATGTCAATAACTGTTTGATATATATGATAAAAAAATTTTGTACATGCATTTGATAATTAATGATTCATGTAAGGCTGTTTTAAAATTTTTAATTTTTTTATATTAAAAAAAAAACTTAAATCTCTATCATGTTTAATGTTATTTTATTAAATT
Organism: Thlaspi arvense; assembly: GCA_911865555.2. Lineage (NCBI taxonomy): Eukaryota > Viridiplantae > Streptophyta > Magnoliopsida > Brassicales > Brassicaceae > Thlaspi > Thlaspi arvense. Next base: position 126,942 of record CAJVSB020000154.1, read on the forward strand.
TTTGATTTTTTCCTACATTGCACTAAAAAATCAATTTTTAAAAAAAATTAATTTTTTAGATGCAACTAAACTCAAAGTAAAAGACTTAACCCAAAAGTTCGTTAGTTTTATTTTTATTTTTTTGTTTTTAATTTAAAAATGCAAACTCATAATGCAAATGAGAGGGGAAAAAAAATCTCAATGCATCCAAACAAATATAAAATAGAGAAATGGATATTTCCATCGGAAGTAAAAAGTGTTGAGTGCCGTACAGCAAATGCACCTTTGAGTTTTGGATGCTTGCGCAGTCCAGGAGACTCCAGCTGCTGCTCCATGTTGAAAATTAGGGCGGCACGGGGCACAGCCTTATTCATGCACCTAGACTACCAAGAGATTCCTTTCATTTGATATATGGCATCAACGGATTTTGGCGTGCAGATATTTTAATTCTAAAATAAATTTAAAATAGTCCTATTTTTAAATTATTTATTTGATTTTAGATGGTTAAATTTATTTGTTATTGTTTGAAAATTTTAAATTAATTATTTTAAAATAACTAATTTAATTATTAGAATAAAAAATGAATAACATTTTAAAATAAACTGTACAGTGATGGGCCAGATCCGACATCGACGGTGAGGCTTGCCGTGGCTGGTGCTAGTTATCATAAAAATGCCAAAGGTTTTTTCTTTTTTCTTTTTTTTTTTGTTGAAAACTCTTTATACATATAGGTTTAGTACTAATCGAATATTATAGGTTTAAAGAAATAAAGTTTTATTTGAAAACTTATTTTTATTATTTAAAATAGATTCTTTTAGATTTTTTAAATTTTTTAAATTGTCTTTTAACATCAAATATAACATGGAAAAATTATCAAAATTTTTATTTTTTAATCTTTTTACTTTTGTTTATGAATTTTATGAGAGTAACCAAACAAGAAAAATCAAATTCTTTATAATAAACTAAATATACAAAAAATAGTCTTAAAATTTTCTTTCACCAAAAAAAAAAAAACTAAAGATCTCAAATTAAATATACGTTTCAACCAAATCCTTATAAGAATGGGGAATGTAGAAAGCACAATTCCTTCCAGGCCTTAAACAGACATGGCATGGAGAATTATAAAAGAGGTGCAAAGAAGAGGCTAAAACTTTCCTCACTTTACTCTCACATAGGTCTTTTATTTTTTTGTGTAAAACACACCATTGGCTCTCTTAACTTCTACTTTAATTGAACAATTTAGTCCCTCAAATTATGAAATGGGCAATCAAGTCCCTCACCATTTAGTTTAATTTGCAATTTTTAATCCCTTAATTGCTGGAAAGGACAATCAAATAACCCTCCAACTGTTGAGCCGTTTGATTTTGGAGTGAAAACACATAAATCCAAATACCGTGTCTAATTTTACGATGATAAGTTAATTTTGTTTACGAGAATTAAAAAATACTGAAAAATAAAAACTTATTTAAAGAGTTTATTTATAATGAAAAATCTATTTTCATAAACTAAATATCATTAAAAGAACTAAATCATCAACAAAAAAAATAAAATTGTAAAAATTAAAATACAATATATCCATTTATCTATCTTCACCCTTTTTTTTTTTTTTTAAAGACATTGCCTGAATCACATATCAAAGATGGCTAACCAAGACTCGGTTATCGATTGTTTAGGCTTTAATTCCAATTCGATCTAAATTTGATTTAAATTTTAAGATTCGAATATAATTAAAATATTCAATAAACCAATCCTATTATAAATAGTTATAACCCAAAATAAATATATGGACTGAATATGAAATTAAATAATTCGATCAATTAAAAATTTGAATTCAATTTTTAATAATATTTTTATTAAATTAATAATCTTATATTTGTAATATAATAAATTCAAACTTATAAGAATTAAATTAGAAATATCAAAAAATTTAGAAAATAATATAATTGATGAAATTAAGTAGAAGGTTTAAATATAAAAATGTATTATTTTTTTATCAGTTCAGATTTTTGTGTATTTTAAATTACTCATCAAATTAGGTGATCAAATTTAAATTTAAATTTACTTAATTTAATATAAATCTGACTTGTTGACACTTTTAGACCGAAAATGATAAGACAAATTTAAAGACAAATACTTGAATTAGATCCTTTTCCATTGTGGACAGGAAGGGAGTTGGTAAGAGACGGTGGAAATAAAGAAATAAAAAATAAAAAATAAAAATGAAAAAAGAGGATGAAAGTATATATTGTACAAGTACTTCCCACGCATAAAAAGGAAGTTATATTGTTGGATTTTCTTACAAAATAAACAGTGAAGGCTCTTTTCTTTCCATTTCCTTCAACGTTTAATTACTTGATAAACAAGTTCAATAAATTTGAATGTCAGGATTTCTGGTACGAAGATACACACAGATGGATATGCATGCATCCGGAGGCATAATAAATTTGAATGTGAGGACTTCTAAAACAAATTTTCCACAACTTGATCAAGATTTTCTTTAAGGTCTCTGGCTGATGCAGAGGTCTTGACCAGTAAAATTGATTTTATTATTTAAATAAATATGAATAAATAAAAATATATATAAACAAAACTAAAACTAGTTGAAAAAGAATTCCTAATCTAGACAAATGAGTATGTTGTGTTTTGATAACTTCTATTTATTGTTTTTTAGTTTCTTTATTTTCACTGATATTGTTGATGCAACTTGTAAGATATTGTTTTGTATGAAATATGCTAATAATTAATAAAAAATTGAAGTATTAATTTTTTATAAATTTGAATGTTGAGATAAAATAATGATCGACAATTTAACATGATTTAAGAATATACAAAAACAAAATCGCAGGAATCAATTTAAAAAAGGTTTTGAACTAAATTTTGGAAGACATTTTTGTTTTTATTGGGAAGTCAAAGCTTCTTGTGTTGTTGGCGTACAGGAGATTGTTATCATCTGTATAATAATAGTGCAACAAACTAAGGCCTCCATGGGGAAACAACATGCGGGAAAAGCAAGGTGTTTGTTCATACTTGAGTACATAAAATTGAGATGCTTTTTGTTATACTTATTTGTTTTTTCTTTCTTTCTTTTTTTGGGGACAAAGTCTATCGTGCTTGAGTACATGCATCAATTATATGTTTTCTGAAGAGATAAGCAACCGGCAATAATGGAAGATGACTATTTTTGTATATTTTGTTTTACCTTAATTAATTATCTCTACGTCAGAAACTCCAACTGGAGCTAGCATGCAATTGTAGTCATTACCCATTAATTTTTTTATGAAAGCAATATCTACCCTTCTGCTTTTTCCTTTCCAGAGGTAAATTCACAAGAAGAAAAGCTAAAAGTAGTAAAAAATGAAAATCTACCAAGCATTGTGCGGGAGAGAGAGAGAAAAGAACAATGCTAGGGTCACTAAGGATGTCACAAGGAACATCTGGGGAAGTTAATTAAGCGTAATATTTTTCTACTTGTACATTTATTCCTGCAATAATAGTCTCCAAATTAGGTCACTTTAGGATTGGAAATCGACATCTTGGGATAAAATATATGAAAAAACTGAGTGAAAGGAAACAGAAACTATCTAATTTAAACTACAAATAGACAGGGAATCTCATGCAAGCAAGCTTTAGAAGTTGTTGTGCAATTAATAGTGTTTGGGGTTTGGGGGAGGGATGTTGTCAAGTTGAGGTGGTGGTGGTGACGGTGGTGGTTGCAAGAACTATTAGGCTCGCCACCTGTACATGCAAATAAATAAATATCACAATTATTAAGATCGAACCCAGCTTGTGTAGTAAGCCAAGCCATTTGGCGGGCCTTAGAGTAATACCTACGAGACGTATAAAATAACGCGTAATTATTGGCATGCATTGCAGTTGATAATTAATCCCCTTGTCTTTGCGTAAAGCATTACCTTCTCTCGGCTTGTGAAGCACTGCGTCCGTCCATCACCAACGTTTTACAATAGTATTTGAACAACGACGTTGAAGGTTTACTCTTCACAAGGATTTTATGAGTGAAGTAGGTATGACAATCAAAATGCTTGTTTAATGCACGATGAAGAAATAAAGGCAGATATCCGGTATAATACCAAATCTGTATATTTTTCACTTTTTTAAAGAAACAATTTCAGTTCCAAGTCAATAAACTTACCAACCAAGGGCTAACTTACATTGCTGTCAAATACACACTCTGAAACAGATTTACACAGGAGTCTGAGGTGTGCTTGCCTTTCGCCGTTGAAAATTTTTAATTTTTTATATGTAATTTTTTAGAAAAATAACAAATGGCCTCCCATATTTTTCTGCCAACCCCCACTCCGTTAACGTTTTCTAATTTCATCCCCTAATTATCCAACCTGAAATCTGTTCTCGTACATACTAAAAACACTGTTTTCATGGTCCACGTACGCCTCGCTTCCAGCCAGATTGGCAGAAGAATTATACCTTGTATGATTTTATATCATAATTTTCTCTTTATATTCATCTTCTATAGGACATTTGTGCATTTAATTAAGTTTTCGATTGTGGGCGATTTTTTTTCTAGTAGAATCAGAGCACGTACCGAATGGAAACTGCAAGGTTCATTTTGAGAATATTTTTATTTTTATTTTTCTTTGAAGGAGAAAAAAAATATCATAAATGGGTGGTGAGTCGCGCCTAGGATATTTGAAAAGTTAAGCAACTTCTGAGGGAGGAGTATTGGACCGGACTTTGAACACAAACATGGATCACAAAGTTTCGTATGGGGACTTGGTTGTCTGCTAATGATGTGAAAGAGCACTATTACGACTTTTGGAAAGGTTCATGGAACATATTTATTAATCAACCCTATTTGCTTTTGAAACTTGGTGTGGTTGTACTTTGTAGGTGAGGAAAACCGAAAGGATGAACAAAGTTCTACGACCTAAGTTGAAATTATGATTTTCGGTCCAATGCGCGTGAGAGTTTCTGCAATTATTTATGTCTAATCTTATCTTCTTCCTCCTTTTCTTCTTCATGTTGAGGGACCCGTCAATTAAAAAATAAATTAAAAAGTGGGTGGAGCCCATGGATGGTTATTTAAGCATGGGGATGGAGTTTTTGTATAATATATATTTGATCTAATTCAATGAATATGAAAAAATAACATATAAGCATTTTCTACTGATGAGAAAATTGAATCATATAAAAATGTTGGAGTGCATCAGGAGACATCTGCATTATATATGAAATATGCCAAATAATTGTTTATATAAAAAAAGACATAATTAATATATAAATTTTAAAAGATTTAATTTAAATACTAAAATATCTGTGAAAATTCATTTAAAAATAAAAAATTTCAATTCCTAATTCTCCCCTTTCCTTTTCTTTCTAATGTATCCAAAATAAATAAATAAAAATTCAGGAGCTTGTCAAAGCAAACCATTTATTACCCAATAAAACTGAGTTTCAAATATAAGAAAAAAGGAATCAAGATCTGGGACTTGAATGGGACTATCATATGTGCAGAATCTTACTTATGCATTAAAAAGGGTTTGTCTAGAGTTTTGTGTCTATCAGGCCAAGGGTAACAATTTTTTACCACAACAAACCATTCAATAACCAATTATATCGAGTTCAACCATAAACAAACTTAATTTGGGTTCCAAAACTCAGATTAGAGTATCATGTGTCTAACACATTACTCACACATGGAAGAATGATTGTATCGAGTTTTGTGCCCATCAAATGAAGGATGTTATTCCATGCCCTAGTAAACTGTTTATTGATCAATTAAATTGAGCTCAATTACAAGGAAGCATAAGTTGGATCTAGGACTTGGATTAGAAAGCCATGTGTGTGGAATTAATTGATCATGGAAGGATGCCTTCATCAAGTTTGCATCAATCAACCTAAGATGGTGTCACACCCCAACCCCAGTATGTGACCAATATTAAAGCTGGCACTCCAACCCTAGTATGCCTTAAATTGGAACAAAATACAAACTCAAATAAACTAAATAGTATAACATCTTTAATATATCACAACCCTTTCTGAGAAATAAATTAGAGTAATACTAAAATACAAGTAAGTATTAGTAAAAACGTCAAGTCGTTCATCAAATTCGACTAGGCAAGAAATGGGCGACTCGATCAGAAATGCGAACCCTCGCCATGATTTAGAAAATATAAAAGGATGAGTTGCGAAACCCAGTGAATGATAATATAGACTCTAGTCATGCTGGGACATACATTGTAAAACGTGTCAAAAACATACATATAAGTAAACAGTGAGTAACTTAGTTAAATTATCAAACAAGCCATAAAAATATGTCTCATGTTCTCAAAGCACAAGTTACTAATTTAGTCATGTAGGAGTATCTTTTCATATCAGAAATTATATCTCACGACAAAGTGTATCATGCCGGAGGAATCACATATCACATATCATATCAGAACCAGTACTGAATCAGAATATCAACTCACGACAGATCGTATCATATCGGAGAATTCACATATCACATATCACATCAAAACATAGGGATCTCATATCAGAATTAGAATCACAATCAGAATCAAAACTAGAATTCAGAATAACTCCCAATATAGATTTTCAGAAAATAGTTATAATAGAGGCATAAATTTCAATTAAACATCTATTTTCAAATAACTCATTGTAATTTCAAAATAATGAATACCTGTTCCAATTTTTATCTTTTCAAAATCAGAAATCATATCATATTATTCATTTCATAATCAGAATAAAATAAATATACATAGACTAAGTATTATCACTCATAGTCTAAACCAAAATCGAAAACAAACTCACAGATCAAAGCGTGTCTCCTCGCGAGTATCTACAATCACAACATCACAAAATCAAAACCAGAATTGAACTCTACTCACTTACGGGCTTAAATACCCCAAACAGCCAAAACCCCTTTTTGGGACCTTAGCACGCATCTCGAGGTCCTTTACCTCGCTCCTAAACTTGAGTTAAAGGGAACCTATAACCGATCCTTATGTAAAATCATCAACTTAGGTTGTACTAGCCTCAAATACCTTTTAACTAGGTTGGTTCAATTAGAAATTGCCAAAACCAACCCTAAAACTCAACAAACCGGCCGAAATATCATTAAATTGATCATGAATCGACTCTAAAAACTTTAAATCAACCATGAACTAGACCTAAAACCATTAAACCATCCTTAAAACCATTGAACTGGCTCTAAAACCCAATGAACCGAATTCATCTCCCACTAAACTAGCCTCAAACAAGGTGAACCAGCCATGAACCAGCTTTAAACACACTAAACTAGTCTAGTATACCCTTGAACTAGACCTAAACAGCTCTGAACTAGTCAGTATAATATTGAACCAAACCAAATTAGCACTGAACCGGCCCTTATTAGTCTTGAACTGGGCTTAAACCATTAAACCAAGCATTTACACACTAAACTAGCCTAAAAACCATTGAAACGGTTGTGAAATACACTGAATTGGCCATAAAATCCCATGAACTAGTTTTAAAACCACTAAACCAAACAAAAAATATCTTGAACCGGCTGTAACAACATTGAACTGGCCATCCAAAACCCTAATCCCTTAATTTTTTTGTTGAACCGGTCAGTTTACCTTTCACCAACCGTGAAACATTTAGGTAATTTTATTACCTTTCTAACCATATATTAAACTGGCGGTGAACCAGTGAAGAAATCCCTAAACTGGCTGGTTTTCCTTTTCTACTACTTTTTTATCTATTTTTCTAATTATTAAATTAATTACTAATCCAGATCTGGACCAAACCCAGAACCTACAGCCAACTCATTGATGGCCTAGCCTATTAGCCGTGGCCCAAGCCCTTTTTAAGTATCCAGCCCAGATTCTAACTGGGCCAGCGCACAACCCAGACCAAATTAGCCCAATACCCAATCCAGCCTATTTGGCCAGACCCGAGTTCTAAAATTGGGTCACCCATGACCCGAATTACTTGTAAATGACCTGGAAACAACCTCAATCCATTTTCCATGAAATTGAATAACCAAATGGATGTATTACCTCATGATTTTCAAATATGTTATTTGCCTCAACCAGTCGACCAAGATGGTGGCTTTGATTTAGCTTAAAAGCAGTTTTTCTAGGCTTAATTTTGGCTTAAATTGGTCGAAAGTGGCAGACGGACATCGACGAGAAGAACTGAGAAATTAAAACACCTTAGGATGACTTTTCTTCAAATTGATTAAGGGGTTTCGTTCATTTTGAGCCGACGATCCAAAATATATGCTCATTGTGTCAAGTAAAGTCCAAAATCAGTGTGAATCGTCGACCAAAGTGTTGGCATGCTTTCGCCATTGTTGACTTGCAATCAATTCCCTAAACTATGCGATTTGTTACAATCAAGTCCCTCAGCTCTTAACTCTGATCCAGTCCTTGTCAATTTTATTTTTGTCCCTAAAACTTTCAATTTCTTCAAGTAAACCCTTAATCTTTCGAAATCAACTCCAAACCTTTTTATTCTTCCAATTAAGCCCTCGGGCTATAAAATTAACTTAAAAATTTTATTAAAATCTGGGATATTGCAGATGGCCTTTTCGTGCCAAAATAAATGGTTTGTAATCCAATTTCAACTACACGGAAGTAGTGTTGGGACTCAAGATCGAATTACAATGCCCTGTCTAGAGCACTTACCTCACACAAGGAAGAAGGCTTGCATCAAGTTTCTTTCCCATCAAGTGAAGGATAGCCATTTTGTGGCAAAATATACCATTTATTAATTAAATAAAACCGAGCTTAACTACAAGCAAGCGTAAGTTGGGATCTATAACTCGATTGGAGTGCAATGCATCTAGCACCTTATGTGTACATGGCAAAAGGTTTGTACTAAGTTTCATATCCCTCAAGCCAACAATGATCGATTTATGCTCCAATAAACCATGTATTAATCAATCAAACCGAGTTCAACTATAAATATGCATCAGTTGGGATTCATGACTCAAATTTGAGTGCCATGTGAGTAGCACCTTGCACATGCCTGGTAGAAGGTTTGTCTTTAATTGTGCCCACTGGATGTCTATTTTGTGTCAAAAGAAATAGTTTATTATCCAATAAAACTAAGTTTGGCAATAAGGAAGCAAGAGTCAAATTTTGGGACTCGGACAGGACTGTTATTTGTGCACGACTTCACTCATGCATTAAAAAGAATTTGTGTCGAGTTTCATGCCCATTGATCCAAACAATGACTGTTTTGTGCTAAAATAAACCATTTATTAACCTATTACACCAAGTCCAACTATAAGCTAGCATAACTTAGGATTCATCACTCAGATTGGAGTACCATGTGTCATGCCCCTTGCTCGTACATGTAAGAAGGTTTGTTTGGAACTTTGTGGCCATCAAGCAAAGGAAGCCATTTCATGCCCCAGTAAATTGTTTGTTAACTAGTTAAACCAAGATCAGTCATTATTAATGTCGAAGTTGGGATCTGGGAATTGAATTAGAGTGCCATGTGTGCAGTACTTTACTTGCTTATAGAAGAAAGTTTGTATCAAGTTTCATACCGATCAGCCTAAGGACAACCTTTTTGTGTGAAAATAAATGGTTCATTATCCACTTGAATCGAGTTGAACTATATATAGGAAAAAAGCTTGGATCCAACACTCGGATTATAGTGCCACAAGTGGGACACTTTACTCATATATGGAAGAAGGCTTGTGTTGAATTTTGTGCCTATTGGGTCAAAGATGGCCCTTTTGTGTCAAAATAAACCATTTGCTAGCCAAATAAATTGAGTTCAACTATAATTATGTATAAGTTAGGATTCGTGACTCAAATTAGAGTGCCATTTTGATATTGAAATTTTATGGAATAAACCTTAACTAAAACTAATATAAATGAAGCGAAATCTACCAAAGTGTTGTACTAGAAAGAATATTGAGATGAATTATATAAAGATTAAATAGAAATATTTAAAATATCTAAAATACCTTCTATTATTCTATTATATAGAGTTTAGAAAAAGATATATAGTGTACAAAAAAAGAATCCTTTTCTTGACATAACATAGTAGGAAGTTCTTATAACATAATTACACATACGTGGAAGATGGTTTTTATCAAGTTTCACACCCCTCTAGCCAATGATTACCATTTTACACCCCAATAAACTATTTATGAATCAATTAAACTAAGTTTAAATATAAGCATGTATTAGCAAGGATCTACGGCTCAAATTTGAGTGCCATGTGTGTAGTGCCTTGTTGAAGCATGGTAGGAGGTTTGCCTTTAGCTTCGTGCCCATCTGTCCAAAGATGGCCATCTTGTGTGAAAACAAAATGTTTATTATCCAATAAACCTGTGTTCAATTATAAAGAAGTAGGAATTGGGATCTAGGACTTGGATAGGACTACCGTATGTGCAGACTACCATATGTACAGCACCTTACTCATGCATTAAAGAGTGTTTGTCTAGTGTTTCGTGACTGTTAAGCCAAGGATGACCGTTTTCTACCAAAATAAATTGTTCAGCAATTGATTATACTGAGTTCAACTATAAGTAACCTTAAGTTGTGCAATACCCCAAAAATTAATAAAATTTTATTAAATTTTAATTCGAGGCCTCAATTGAAAGAATAAAAGTTTCAGGGTCAATTTGAATGAATTAAGGACTTGATTGAATAAATTTAAACTTTTGATTACTAAATTGAAAATGTCAAAGACTAGATCAAATTCTAGAATAAAACTTAGGGACTAGATTGTAAGGAATCAGAAAGTTCAAGGACTTAATCAAAAAAAGTTGAAAAACAGTTGGATTTTATCCTTGACAGATGGCTGACCAATTGATGAAGAAATAGGTGCCCATTTCATGGTTTTTCAATCAAATTGAACTTATAATCGACTTCTTTGATCAAAGATGATGCATAGCCCTTGATCAATTTGAGAAAAGCAGCTTCTTAGCCTTGTCAATTTCCCCATTTTCCGTCCGGCACTTTCGTCCACCATTTTCGAGCATTTTAACCTTAAATTCTTCAATATAAGCTAATTAAAAGCTAAATTAATCCTTGGGAGACCTTAAGCCCATCAATCCGAGCTTCATTGCCAAATTTTGTGGAAAAATTCCAAGTAAAACGGCTTCCATTTATCATTTTTGATTCAATCTTCCTATTCCAATGAACTAGGTCTGGAAGAATAGACCCAACTGCATTCGAGTCTGTTCTAGATGCGGTTGCCCAACAGGCTGGCCTGCTTGGTTGGCCAACAAGCTAAGCCTATTCTGGCCCAACACTTGACTGGGGCACTGCTCGCGGCCCGCGACCCAGGTCCTAACGAGGCCAAGTGGGTCCTAAGCCTAAACTCGGATCCAATATTCAATTTCCACAAAAAAAAAGTTAGAAATATAAAAAATGAGGAAAAATAGAAGAAAAATAGGAAAAATTCAAGGAAATCATGAAAAAATTCAGAAAAATAGGAAATAATATTTATATGATTTTGAGAAAATTCTTGGGTGAAAAACCATGAAAGTAATAATTTTTAATTTCCCAAATAATGGTGAAAAATAAAAAAAATGGAAAAAGGAGAAAATAGAAGAAAAACATAGAAAAAATGGGAAACAATTCTAAGAATGAAAACAAAGGATATTATAGACGGTTCAACACTGTTATGGACCAGTTCAGTGAGATCAAGGCCAGTTCATGCCCAGTTTAATGGGTTCATGGCTAGTTTAGTGGTTTTAATGTCGGTTCAATGGGTTTTCAGCCTAGTTTATTGGTTCTAAGGACGGTTTAAAGGTGGTTTAATGGTTTTCGATCTAGTTCATATTTGGGTTAAAGTTTTAGGAGCCAGTTCAAGATCATTTTAATGATATTTTGGCTGGTTCAATGGGTTTCATGGTTGGTTCTAGCAATTTCTAATCGAACTAAGTCACTTCAAAGGTATTCTAGACCAATACAACCTAAGTTGATGGTTTTGTATAGGAATTGGTTATAAGTTCCGTTTAGTACAGGTTTAGAAACAAGGTAAAGGACCTCGGGATGCATGCTAAGATTTCAAAATGGGTTCTAAATCATTTAGGGTGCTCAAGCCCTTAGCAGTGTAGATTTTGGTTCTGATTTTCATGATTTGCCATTGTGATTGTAGATAATCCCGAGGAGGCTCGTAACGATCAGTAAGTTTGTGGTTCGGTGTTTCCAATGTCCGATTCTTGTTTGGACTGTTAGTGATAATAGTTACTCTATGTATGTTCATTTTATTCTAATTATGAAATAATTGATGTGATATGATTTCTTATTTTTGAAAAGATAAAATTGGGATAGGTATTCGATTATTTGAAATTTACATTGAGTTATTTGAAAATATATGTTTAATTGAAACTCATGCCTCTATTATAACTATTTTTGAAAATCTATGTTAAGAGTTATTATGGATTTTGGTTTTAGTTTTGATTATAGTTCTGGTTCTGATATGGGATACCTATATGAAATGTGATATGAGATATGTGATTTCTCCGACATGACACACTCTGTCGTGAGTTGATATTTTGATTTTGTTTCTGATTCTAATGTGATATGTGATATGTTGTTCCTCTAACATGAGATGCTCTACCATGAGATGTGATTTCTAATATGATGAGATACTCCCACATGACTTAATTAATAAATTTTGTTTTGAAAACATGAGGCATATTTTTATGGCTTATTAGATAATTTAACTAAGTTACTTACTGTTTACTTAGACGTATATATTTGGCACATTTTATTATGCATATCCCAGTATGAATAAAGTCTATGTTATCATTTCCTAAGTTTTGTGACTTACCCTTTTATATTTTCCTTATCGTAGTTATGGTTCACATTTTTGATCAAGTAACCCGTTTCTTGTCAAGTCGAATTTGATGTATGGCTTGACATTCCTATTTGTAATTATATTTTAGAGTTGCTCTAATTTATTTCTTAAACAGGATTGTGATATACTAAGATATTATGCTATTTGATCCATTTAAAATTGTATTTTGTTTTCGATCAAAGGCTTATTAGGATTGAGGTGCCAGCCTTAGTGTCAATCACATGTCCAAGTTTAGGGTGTAACAACTTGGGAGCACATTACCCATATGTGAAAGAAAGTTTGTATCGAGTTCCTTGCCCATTAAAAAAATGTATGCCATTTGGTGTCCCAATAAACCGTTTATTAACCCAGTTAAACTGAACTCAATTATAAGAAAACATAACTTGGGATTTGGAACTCGGATGGGAAGGCCATGCCTATGGAACTTTAATTGATCTGAAAGGATGCCTTCATCAAGTTTTGCACCGATCAACCTAAGGATGGCCTTTTCATGCCAAAATAAATTATTTGTAATCCAATTTCAACTGCATGAAAGCAAGAGTTAGGATTCGGGACTCAGATTGCAGTGCCCTTTCTACAGCAGTTACCTCGTAGCGAAAAGAAGACCTATATCAAATTTCTTCCTCAGCGGGGCAAAAATGGACATTTTGTGCCAAATTATACCGTTTATTAATTAAATAAAAACGAGTTCAACCACAAATAAACATAAGCTGGGATCCATAACTCAAATAGAGTACCATGCATGTTACACCTTACATGTATTAGTTTAATTTAAGAAAGTTGAAGCCATGAACTTTCATACAAATGTGTTAAAAGTGCTTCTACACCTTCATAAATGTAAAATTACTTTTCAGTCAGTTACAAATGTCACCTAACAAGAATTGGCAGTCAAAATTTGTTAGGTTAAAAAATATTTGAAATATTTTTATTTTTGGTATTTTCTGCTCAATCATATCCAATCAGATGATGTTTGTGTGGACCATAAAGTTCACGTGTTGGCATATCTAAAAATTAGGAGGAGCTAGGACTCGGCAGCAACCATTTCAGGCATGAGCACAACTCCCCCTCAACCATACGTTCCAAATTTACACGGGATAGGACATCCGCTTTCCTGACGCATCTGTCAGCTTCAACCCTCCCTCTACTTTTATGTTAATTCAACTTTCAGAGTGTTTGGCTCTAAAACAGAAATAGGAGATTCAATTATTAAAAAATTTAAGAAAAATGTCTTTTTACTGTTATGAAAAAATTAAAATCTAAAAATATTAATATTACTACTAAAAACCTCTATAAAAAGAAATAAAAAAGAAAATTATATTTACTTGCTCAAAAACTTGTAAAAAATGAAAATTGTAATTCAGAGATAGAAGAAGAAGACCCAAAAATTTATATAATTTGGTATAACTAACATGTATTTATGGGAGATAATGGGTATATTATTATAATATAAATATTATAAATGTATTTATAAATACATTAAAAATTAGAATAAATATTTATAATTATCTTAATTTTTTACTTTTAAACCTAACATTAGTTTTAACAAAACGAATGATATCTCTGAAAAATATTTTTTAACAATTTATAGATCACATTTTTTATTTTGAAACATCTTTATCCGAATGCATTACGAAGTTTGTAGGTTAATATGAATTATGATAAGTTGGCTTTAAGCCTTTCCAAAAGCATGTGCAGTGCTTGTACCTAATTCTATTTCTCATATTTTGGAGGCCCTTTTTGGAAACAAAAAAATTTGTTGAATTCCACGCAAGAAAAGAGGCTCGGAGCAGGCACCAGAATGCGAAGATGGCCAACCGGTTGTCGTCTTTTGGGTTGGACATAGTGATATTTGCATTAAAAAAAAGAAGCGGGGGCGGGGCGGGGGGGGGGGGGGGGGGGGGTGTGGGGGGGGAAGGGACAGGGAGACTTTCAGTTGACAGTATCTGACTATTTAGGGTGAACTAGGTGAATCAGTGCATAGACTGAGAAAACAGGTGCACGTGCATCAACAAACCAATGGCTACGTTAATTATCGCAGGAAAATAATCGAAAAATTATTTATATTTATGGAATGAGTTTCATTGTAAATTGACACATAAGCACTTAATAAAGTGCACTAATTCAAGGTTAATTTTGACAATCTGCAATTTTCTTTTTATTCATTTCCTTTGCGAGACATCAGCATGTATTTATGGAATTTGCTGACAAAAAGTGACCATTTTTAGAAACTAATATGTATATTACTCACTTTTTCATCACAAAAAAATAAATAAATTCATTATTTTGGTTAGTTTTTGTTACAGATATATAAGAATGGAGTTTTCTTGCTGTTAGGGTAGAGGCGACTCTTCCAATACATATGATGTGGCCGTAGAAATTTTTAGTGAGCTAACATTAATTATTTAATTAATTTATTTTTATAAGAAATCAATTGATGTATATTGTTTTAATTCATACTTAGTGATATGTTTATTTTGGGCCATGAACCATACTTACTCTTTCGGATACATGTTGAGTAGATATATGTAATGTAGACTAAATTCAAGAATATTATAATAAACAAGATATTTGAGGGTATAATTAGCAAAGTAGATCCTCCCTTCACTTTAAAATTATTTGAAGTTATCTCCACCAGTGATTGGCTTCAAAAAATTAGAGAGAATGATTTTTGATCTCTGTTAGACTTGAATATTCGGACAATTAATCTCTTTCGATAATTATTTTAATTGGCTATCTCGTCCGTTTAATTTGTGTTTAATATTCACGCAAATTGAATTAGTCCAATACTAACAACCACTAACTGACTAGTTGGATGGTCCCCAACCTCAAATGAATAAAAAGTAGTCCAACTTTGTAATATTAACAAAAGAGGCCTTTTAATTGGATATTCAATCCCTTCCATCGTACTTTAAACTCTTTCAAAAAACTATATATTGTCTCTTATTTTTCTTAACCTTTTAATTATTCTTATATTTACAAATTTGATATATATATATATATATATTTTTTTTTTATAACAACTATCATAGGTTGAGTGCTTCATTTTAACAATTAGGGTGAATTAGGTAGAAGGATCGAATTTAATAATAATAATTAAAAAAATAAAAGTAAAAGGAGCTGTCATATATTATCCACTGCTTTGATTTGCTTCAGAGATTATTAAATAAACTATCTAACAGAGAATTTATTAGTTGCCACATTACTAGGGGTCGGAGGAGTTATAAATGCTTTCCCAATTCCAAAATATGTAACTTTTTGTCATCCATCCACGTTACCCTAAAAATTAAAGATATTTCATCTTCAATTATAAAACAATCCATATTCTATTTTTGTCTTAATTATTTATATCTCTACCTTTTTTCCAGATACATGCTTGGATCGAATTTTAATTTAGTGGCTCTGCATAAATTATTTTTTCAACATTTGTTTTCTCTCCTTTAAAACAGAGGGCACCCCAACTCTTCTCACCAGTTTTGCGTTTTTGAATGATATATATATATATATATATATATATATTAAAAAGTTTAAATTAAAGGAAATAAATTTTAATTTTTAAATAATCTTTAAAATAGATAAGTCTTGAATTTAAAGAATTATCGCTCAACTATGTTATCCAAGTTAAATAAATAAATACATAATTTTGCTCCTCACTCATCTTGTTTGGAAAAGACCAAAATTGCTAACACCAATTCCCCGTGACTGTCTAGTCTTCTCTGGCGACTGGCGATGTCTGGTCGTACCACCAACCACCTTCTCAAGGAGATAGAGGTGGACAAAACTTCTACCCTTTTTTCTTTTTTCTGTCTCTATCTATTTTTAGTTCATCTTGATTTAAAAAAAAAAAAATCTTATTTTCAGAATTTTCACTCATTTTAATTTCAGTTATTGCCATTTCGTGCAAAATAACTAAAAATGAATTTTCATTTTCTACTTTTATTTACTATTTTCTTCCCCAACAGAAAGAAATCAATATTGTGTTAGAGATAATTATTAGTTTGAGAATTTTAGAGTTGGGCTTTATATTCATATTTGTTTAAATTTGGGTTTATATTCATATTTGTTAGTCTTATTAAACTTTATTTATTAGAGCTAGTTGAAGGGTAGGAAGGGAGAGAAATATTTTTTAAAAGTGTTTGGCTTCAGCTTGGTTTTGGAAAGAGTTTTCTCTCTTTCACTATAAGAAAAGTAGGGGATTTCTGATGGGTAATTTCCATCAAAAAAAGTACAATTTCCATAGAAAATGTCATTTTCTAATGGAATTTCCAATGAATACAATACCATAGGAAAAACAGCTACCAAAAACGAATTTCGGCGGAAAAGCTTTTTACTAGAAAATTTTTAATAGCATTTTTGATAGAATTTTCGATGATATTTTCAACAGAATTTCTGATGGCATTTCCAGTGACAATTCCGATAGAATTTCTGGCTAGATTTCTGATGGCATATTTGACAAAATTTCCAACGACATTTCCAACGGAATTGCCAAGGGAATTTATATTTTTTTTCTTATATTTGTATTTTTTATTTTCATTTTATTTTTTCCATTTTATATTTTAATAATTTTTAATTTATTTCATATTTTTATATTTCATTTTTTATATTCCCAAATCTATTTTTTATTGAATTTTTTATATTTAATTTCTTTAATATATTTATTAAACTGTTAGTAACTATACATGAATTATTGAAATTTAAATATTTGAAATTCTATTAATAAAATAAAAAAGTACATTACAATTAAAATTACAAATATGTCCTAAAAAATGTAATACCCCAAAAATTTGAGATATTATTTGAATTTATAAACTTAAGAAGAACTCAATTGAAAGAGATCAGAAGTTCAGTGGTTGAATTAAAACAAAAAGGGGCTAAATTAAAACAATTAAAGCCTAGATGGGGTCTGGATATAATTAATCAAAACTTTCAGGGATTAAATCTAAAGAGATTAGAAATTCAGGGACCAGAATTAGAATATCAAAGAAATGGGCCTAACCTTCATCCCCAAATTTGCCTTCTAGAAAATGTATGCAAATTTGATCTAATCTACACAAATTATATCAAATCAGGTTGACAAATCCATCTACTTAGGCCTTTAAACAAGACTCCTCTTCGAATTTTTCCAAAATTGATCAAATTAGTGAGGAATTTCCCGAGGAATAGCTATCGGCAGACGACCCCTCTAATTATAAGAAAAACACTGAAATTGGTTAGAAGTTGTTGCAAATCTCTCACAGAAAGAGCTACCTAGATGTCGCCAATGGCCACTTTTGTTAGCCCGACAATTGATTCTCGAAAATGAGTTTGGGTCATCGATCAATTTGGCAAAACCAAGTACGCGTTTTAGCTATTCTGATGGTTCGGGTACGCGAGTTAAGAAGAATTGACCCATGGAATGGTACGAGTTTGGGCTTGGGAAATAGGGGCTCTAGTTAAACAGGGCCAGGTCTATACTGGTGGGGTTTTGGCCATGTCTTAGGCTGGGTTAAGCCTAGTTCTGTCATCTGTGTTTAAAAGTGAACCGGCCAAGAACAGCTAGTTTAGAAAGAAAAGATGACCAGTTCAAGGTCAAAACAACCAGTTCACTTTTGGTTCAAGTCATGGTAAATTAGGTCAACATTTAAATTAACCATTTTAAATCCAATTAAAGGCTAAGTAGGGTTTTAAGTCATTGATTCAGCATTAAAAGGACCGGTTTGATGGTTAATATGGTTAGTTCAGTCATTTTTAGCCCCGTTCAATGTGTATATTGTCTGGTTCACCATATTTATGATCGGTTCTAAGTGTATTATGACCTGTTTGGTGTGTTAAAGGTTTGCTTAAGTGTATAAAAGGCTGGTTTAAGTCTGGTTCATTGCATTAGACGCCAGTTTAGTGTATTAAAGGCAAAATCATGGCCGGTCCAACACTTTAATAAACTATTTAAGGCTGGTTTAATAGTCTAATGATGAGTTTATAGATTAAATAAATCAGTTTTATCCTTAATAAATTTGGTTCAAGACTTTAAGGTTCGGTTCTTGACTTATTTGGTCAGTTTGGGGCTTTAATAGCCTAATATGGGGTTTCAAATGAAAATCTAGAGATTTACTTTGATTTTGAATGGGTAAAATTATGTTTAATTGATTTTTGTATGTATTAGCAATCTGAAATAAGATATTTAATTGGTTAGATTTTTTCATGCAGTTTCTGTTGAGCCCAAATATCACTGGAGATTTGATTGCTCATTTCCTATCAGTGATGTGAGTAATAATGTGTATTTATGAGCATTTATAGTTTGTCATATTTGTTATAAACTCTGATTTTAAATGATATGTCTGATTTTTGAAATTTTGATTAAATGTTGTTTTAAGAATGAAACAAGCGACGTGTATGAAATTTTTGAAATTGTTTGGAAAGAAATATATGTTAATTATGTTTGACTCTGTATATGAAAAATCTTATTAAACTATTTATGTTAAATTGTAGAAATTTCTGTCAAATGGTTTTTGTTTATTCTGAAAAATGGAAAGTTTTGTTAAATGGTTCTGTTATTTATAAAAATTATTTTTAAAGGGAGCTTTAGATTTTAGAATACTATAGCTACTAGTTGTAAGCGTTAGACTGAGTATACTCTATACAAAGTCCCTATTTAGCAGGGATGATAGTGCTAAACTTTCTGATTTCTATTTATTGGCATGACTAATATGTTACTGTTCTATTACCCAGCATAACTGATATATTGTCATTCTGTTATTCAGCAAACTGTGTGTCGTCATTCTATTATCTGGTAGACTGTGTATCGTCATTCTGTTATATAAACAGACTGAGTGTCACGGTTCTACTATATGACAGATTGTGTGTTGCCGTTCTGATTTTTGATATATATGTTCTATTCTGGATTACGAACTCCCTAAAATTTTGATTTTTGATATATGAAAATAATTTGTTACACTAGAAAGTTTCTAATATCTGTAAATGATTTGATTCTGATATTTGTAAATGATTTTTTATAAGGTAAAGTCTTTTTGATATCTGTAAATGATTTGTTATATGGAAAAGATTTTGATATTTATAAACGATTTGCTACCCTGAAAGATTTCTAATATCTGTAAGTGATTTGTTATACAACAAAATTTCTGAAAAATGTAAGAAATTTGTTAAATAGAAAAATGTTTTGATCTTACATGGTAAATATGTACTTTGTTCTTATAAATACATGTTATTATTCACTAGGTCTACTGACTCACCCCTTTTTTTTTCTAGATTTAGAGCTCGATACTCAATTGGATTCTGCTGCTTAAAAAGAGTCTTTCTCATTTCTACTGTTTTCATTCTTAGTCAGAAAAGTTAGTTATTTCAATTCTGCCAAATTTGTATTTAGATTTGTATTTCTAGATTTTATAAATAGCTCCATTTGACTACAGATAGATTCTTGTAAACATATTGATAGTTTGGTTGAGATTTTGGATTTGATTTTATTTCTGATTTTTTATGAATTTTTGGTTCAATTATTTGTCAAGCTTGCGAGATTGGAATTTATTTTAGCCCTTACGCTTGTCATAGATCCACTTTTTTAGATCGTGACAAAAAACCGACAAACTATTGGTCCATATTAGTCTCATCCAATGTGTCTTCCCCATCTGATGCATGTCCAAGAACTGACAATGATGACATCTGTGCATCAACTCTAGATGATTGGAAAGATAATGAAAGGCAATACTCAGATCTTTACAATAAGCACTAGATTAAAAAAAATTACAGAAAGCCTATTTTAACAAAATAGTAGAATACAAAATCCACAAAATAATATAAAAAATTACAAAAAAAATTCAATTAGAAATATAAAATAATACACACAAAATAGTTATCGAGAAAATAGAGAAAATAGGACAATGTATGGATATCAATAAAGCAAATAAAAGATAAAATTGAGGAGACTAAAAGGAAAAAAATATAAATGCCTAGCTGAGCCTAACGGAGGCAAAGCAACAGTAGGCATAGTAGCAAAGCAAAGACAATAGCTAATCATAACAGAGCAGATTGGGGCAAAAGATGCTCGACGGGTGATAATAACGACAGAGGAAGGCACAGTGGACGATGGACGAGCTCACGGACATCGAAGAATGAATGGGAGTGAGAGTAAAGAGAGAGAAAGTTATGAACAAAAATAGAGCAAGGAAGAGCTTTTAAAAGCATACTTTCGACAGCTAGACTGTTGGTTGGCTATCAAAAATATGCGCAAATCCCAACATCTCCCCAAAAACTTTGTTTTCGATGGACAACAAAAAAAATTTATTTCAATTTTTCAATGGCCTTTTCAACAATTAAGCCATCGAAAATTAGGACATAAATCCCAACATCCCATCAAAACACTCATTTCTGACAGTTTTTCCAATGGCTTGTCTATTAGAAAAAAAAAATTAAAGTTCTAATTTTCAATGACTTTTCTAATAGAATTTTCAATAGACTTTCTGATGAAAACAAAAAATTTTAAAATTCAAAACTCCAATGGACTTCTCATCGGAAATGAAAAAAATTTAAAAATTTGATTTTCCGATGGAATTTTTCACAGCATTATCAACAGAAACAAAAAGCATCTAAAATTCCATTCTCTAACAGCTTTTCCAACAAACTTTCCATTGGAAACAAAAAATTAAAAAAAAATTATTTTTCAATGGTTTTTCTCATGGAATTTCTGATGGCATTTTTGGTGGAACTTCTGACATAAACAAAAAATTTTAAATTCAATTTTTTGACAGCTTTTTCAATAGACTTTTCATTTGAAACAAAAATATTTAAAAATTTCATTTTATGACAGCTTTCTGATGGTAACAAAAAATTAAAAAAATTTCCAAGTTTTGATGACTTTTTTGACAAACCTTCTGTCAAAACAAAAAAATAAAAAATTCCAATTTTCGATGGCTTTTCCAATGAACTTTTCATTGGAAACAAAATTTTAAAATTCTATTTTCTGAGGACATTTCTGATTGCATTTCTAATGCAAATAAAAACTTTTAAAAATTCTATTTTTTTATGGTTTTTCTGGCAGACTTTTTATTCAAAACAAAAGATTTTAAATTTTTTTTCTAACAACATTTTTCGATGGCTTTTCTGACAACAACCAAAATTTTAAAAAATTCTAAATTTCTAATGACATTTTCGGCAAACTTTTTGTCAATAACAAAAGAAATTTTAAAATTTTCATTTTTCAATGGCTTTTCCGATGGACTTCCTGTCAAAAAAAATAAAAAAATTTGAGTTTTCAATAACTTTTTCGATGACTTTTCTGATAGTAACAAAAAAAATTCTAAAAATTTGATTTTTCTATGACTTTTCCATCGATAACAAAGAAAAGTTTAAAATTTCAATTTTTAAATTATTATTTCTAATTTCAAACTCTTTCAATTAATTTACATTATTATAAGTTATTATAATGACTTATTATTATAATTTTATTGCATTGCAGCTTGTAATGTTATAAATTAATTACAATACTTAGAAATTAATAACATTTAATTAGAAATTTATCATAGAATGGCATATAATATTCTAGAAATTGATTATAATAATTATAAATTAGAAATCATAGTACTATAATAACAAAGTTATAAGTTATAATTTATTCATTATTTATTATAGTATTGTTATATTAATATATATTATTATAAGTTATTATATGACAAAACCTATCAATTTATAGTTATTATAAATTAGTTATAGTAGCTCTACAATAATTAATAAATCGACTATAACTTATAACTTTATCGCATAATAATTTACAATTCATAAAAATTACAAACTAACTATAATAATTCTATAATATCTAATAAATAGATGACATCAACAATTGATTATAATGATTAGAAATTAATAATAATTTATAACTTATAATATCCAACAAATTGATTATACAAGTTAGAAAATTTAGAAATATTCAACTACATTAATCCAATTTTTGGGTTTAGCTTTTGTTATAATATCAAATTTAAATTTCAAAACAAATAATAGAAAATAATTATAAATTTTAGATAAATGACATTAAAAATAACATTATTAATTATTTTTGATAAAATTATAGGTTACATTTATTTATAAGTTATTATTAAATTATTATTCTTAATTTCATGAAGTACAATCAATTTATAGAATTATAATTATTATGTAAGAAAATTATAAATTATGATTTGTTCACTAATTATTACAAATTATTATTATTAATTTCTAACTATTGTGATAAATTTTTATAATTATATGTTATTATATAATAAAATTGAAAAAATTATAATTTACAAAATTATTTCTTATAATTAAGAATCTCAATTTAATAAAATAATGTGAGCCTGGATTTTATTATTCCTTGGCTCAAACAGGACCCAATAGACTTGAGTTTTGTAATAATTTGGCCAACAATAGGAAATTAGGCTCGAGTTACTTCATATTATAAAATTTAAAATTTTGAAAAATTTACACAAAATAAATATAAGTTTCAAATGCATAAAAATAAAATATAAAACTTATTTTTGACAGATTTTTTCATCAAAAATATATATTAAATAAAAGTATTTTTTATTTTTTATTTTTTCAATGAAAATTTTTTGTTTGAAATACATATTAACTAAAAATTTATTTTCTATTTTATTTTCCAATGAAATTATTAAATTGAAAATAATATTAAATTAAAAATTATTTTTACTCCACCAAAGGTTTATTCCTTAGGAAAAATTTACAATATTTTAAAAAATTATAATTTTTGGATTTTTCAAAAAACTTTAGTCAAATATATTATTTTAAATATTTAAAAAATTTTAGCTTTTTCGACAGATATTTCCCATTGAAAAAATTGTTTTTAAATATTTAAAACATTTAAGGTGTTTGATGGATTTTTTGATACTAATTTTTATCAAAATATATTTAAAATTTTTTAAATATTTTCACGGACATTTTCTATCATAAATTTCTATCAAAAATAATAATTCAAACTATTCAAAAAAATTTTAGTTTTTCTAATGAACATTTTTGCAGAAATATTAATTTTAAAATTTAACAAGTTTTAACTTTTCTGAACAATTTTTTGATGGAAATTTCAGTCGAAAATATTAATTTGAAATATTCAAAAAAATTTAGCTTTCTTGATAAACATTTTTGCTGAATCTTTTCACCTAATATATTAATTTTAAATATTTAAAAAGATTTAACTTTTCTGAACAATTTTTTGATGGAAATTTCAGTCGAAAATATTAATTTGAAATATTTAAAAAAATTTAGCTTTCTTGATAAACATTTTTGCTGAATCTTTTCACCTAATATATTAATTTTAAATATTTAAAAAGATTTAACTTTTTCAACAAATTTTCTAATAGAAATTTTCATAAAAATTATTAATTTTAAATATTTAAAAAATTTTTGCTTTTGTAACAAAAATATTTTGTCCAAAATTTTTGTCAAAAATATTAATTTTAAAAATTTTAACTTTTTCAGCAAATTTTTTGATAGAAAGTTTTTATCAAAAATATTAAATTTAGATATTTCAAAAAATTAAAACTTTTTAGTTGGATTTTTTGGTAGAACTTTCCATCAAAATATTAATTTTAAATATTTAGAAAATTTTAGATTTTTTGATAGAGATTCTTCGTCAGAAATTTTCATCTGAAATATTAATTGTAAGTATTTTGAAAAAGTTTAACATTTTTGATAGATTTTTTGATGAATATTTCTGTCGAAAATGGTAATTTTAAATATTTAAAAAAATTGAAACTTTTTCAATCAATTTTTGCAATGAAAATTTCTTTCACAAATATTAATTTTAACATTAAGAAAATTTTAGCTTTCCCGTAAGAGATTTTTGGCCAGAAATTTCTATTAATTTTAAATATTTAAAATTTTTTTAATGTTTTTGATGGATATTTCAATGGAAGTTTTCATAAAAAATATTGGTTTTAAATATTTAGAAAATTTTAGCATTTCCGGTGAAAATTTTTTTAAAAAATTTTCATAAAAAATATTAATTTCAAATGTTTAAAAAAATTAGCTTTTCCAACGAACAATTTCCATGGGAATTGCCATCAGAAATATTAATTTTAAATATTTAAAAATTTTCATCTTTTCCAATAGACAATGTTCGTCGAAAATTTTCTTCAATAATTTTTTAACATTAAAAAATTTGATATTCATTTTCCAAGGGATTGCTCTGTCAGAAAATCTATCGAGAATAAATTTTCTAGCAAATTTCCTTCTTTTCCAGTAGGTTATCCATTGGAAACATTTTCTGATTGTCTATCCGACGAAGAAACCATCGAAAATCCATCGATTTTTACGTTCGTTGGTAACTTTCCATTAGAAATTGAATAATTTCTTGTAGTGTTTTTGGGCGATGTCGTGTTATCAGCATCGATTTCTTTTTGGTTAAATTAAATTATTATTTGGGTTACCATCTTTACTTTAACAAAGTGGTTGTCTGGCCTAGCCATCTTGTTCATAACTAAGCAAAGAATGGAGGGATGTGCTGAAACGTTAGAGAAGCTGGTACAGACCCTTAAATCAAAATTCAAGGTTCACAAGGATGAAATTGGTAAACAACAACCCAATTTTTTTGCACATATGGAGTCCCTCACGACCAATTTCTCTAAATTATAACCAGTGGTTATTACTCTATCAAGATCGATTTTAGACCCATCCGCCACTCCAGGCATTGTCATTCCATCACCACCACCTTTTTCAGTTTCACTTCCACCAACATCTTCTTTCCCAACCCTTACCATTATTCCATCCCCAATCTCTTCTCCCGACATGGAACTACTGTCATTTAATGGTATAGATCCATTGGGTTGGATTGCTCGGGCAAAAGAGTTTTTCAAGATGAATGACACTCGCAAAGATTATAAGGAGACTATTGCTCTAATTAGCATGCAGGGACATGCCTTTCATTGGTTTCGTTGGGTGCGCCAAGTAACCCAAATATGAATTAGCACATGATTACAGTAGAATTAATTTAGCTATGACATTGCCAATCTAGTAATCCATTTTGAGTGTTTGGTTTTCCTTCTCCAACATATAATGGTTAAGGAGTACTTTAATGACTTTTTCTTTATAGCCATCCAAGTCCTCGGGTTATGTGAGCAACATTATTTGGGGCATTTTATGAATGGTCTACAGGAAGTAATTTGATCTCGCCTGTGCACTCACTCCTCAACCACTCTACATAAGGCCATGTCCTTAGCCCATTTCATTAAGGTTGACTTGTAGATCAATGGCAACATAACCTATGACCCAATTTCCTCTAATTCCATAGGTTACCCAAACCACTTACAGAGGTCGCCCCTATTCTTCCAACGTCTTCCATAACAGCAAGGCCTCACACCATGCCAACCATCAAAACTTCAAGCACAACTGATTGCTCAACTAATCAGCTCGCCGCTATCACCTAAAGTGCATTGCCTTGTCAGCCAGCCACTTGCCCTAACCGCCACAACAACTGTCCAATTTCCACCACCTTCTACCTAACAAATTATAGGACCTTTGCAACAAAGGCCTTTGTTTTTGATGCAAACAACCTTACACTCCTCTATATCATTGCCTCGATTGTGAATTGCACAACATTGAGGCCAATGCTGAGGTACTTAGGATGGCAGATTTTGATGAACTAGAGTTTGAGGGCACTTCGAATGTGCAAGCCGACCTACTTGATGCCTAACTTAATTCTGGGGTTTTGCCTTGAGGACAAAATGATTTTTTAACCCACTGATACACATTAAAAGATAATTATTAGTTAGAGATTTTTAAAGATTAGGGATCATTTTACAATATGGCTTTATTTTCATGTTTGTTTAAATTTGGGTTTATCTTAGTATTTGTTAGGATGATTTAGAGTTATCTTATTCGTCTTTATTTACAAGAACTAGTTGAAGGGGAGGAAGGGAGAAATAAATTTTTAAAGTGTTTGGCTTCCGCTTTATTTTAGGAGGAGCTATCTCTCTTTTGGGCAACACCGTGTTGTCAGTATCAATTTCTTTTGGTTTAATTGAATTATTATTTGGGGTATCATAATGGAAATTAAATGGTATCCAATAATAAAATCAATAAAAAAGATAAATCGATATAGATAACTGACACTGCCCAAGAAGCTAAACTCCTCCAAGCTAATCTTTATGGTCGAAACAATTGATAAACTCTCGATGCCTTCAACTATTCCTAAGCTTTCTATTATATTAATTATAAAAAGAATATAAATAAAATCAATTTAATGTTTGTTCCTATCTAAAAAAACTCAATCCTTATCTCTAGTACTAAACAAACTCAATTCAAATCTAGACCTAGTCAACTTATCATTTCTTTTTTAATATTTACCCTTAACAATATCTAACCCCTTAAACATTTGCCTTGTTCTCAAGACGAAATTCAAGAAGTTACTGAAGAAACTAATAGCAATTGACCTAAGTTGCCTCCTCCAATGGCCAGCCCTTTCAAGTCACTAATAATAGGAAATAGGGGTGATTTTGTCGCCTAAAAACTGGTAGAAGATGCTGCAACTGGAAGAGTGCAGCTTCCCATTCAAATGGATTGTCGACTTGTCAACCATCATGCCTTTTAATCAAGTTGACAGCAAGCATTGTCCAAGATATATGAGTCTGACTTTGATGTAACAATTAACGTAGTGCCTTTCGTACTGATCATCATAAGACCCATCTTGTAATCTATCCTTGTATAATACATATCAAAGAAATGTGTGGCACTTGCAATCCAACCAAAGGATCAATGCCATCAACAAGGGGTAAATCAATGGTGTGTGTGGTTAGTGGAATTGGTGGTAGGAAAGTTGGGGAAGAAAAAGCCTCCTATAGTAGTGGAGTGGATGAGATAGCTAAGGATGAAATTAAAATTGGCATTGGTGGCATGGAAGTTGATGCAGAAGGAGTTTCTTGTGGTGGTGGGATGAGTGAGATAGTCGGGGATGGTATTGAAATGAATGTGAGAGCCAAATTAGAAGAGGATGGCCCTAACAGCCTAGAAGATGCAATCTAAAGTAAGCAAGATTTTTCATTGATTGGTCATTTTTCTTGTCAATTTATTCAACAATTACCATTCTAAATTTTTATTTATTCACATTTTTTCTCCGAGGGATTCTATGAGGAGTGAAATAAGGTATTTAAAAAAAAGAATACTTTCAAAAATATATAAGAATGATATTAGTTTGCATGATAAATAATATAATAGAAAGCTCAGGAGAATAAATATAATTAAAAAAATTATGAAATAGGATAATTTTTAGGGATAATTACTAAAAAGTTAAATTAAATAAAAATATTTACCCTTAAGGCCAAAAGTAAAATAATTCCAAAAAAGTCCATATCTTAAAAAATTATCCAGTTAAGGTAATTTGTATACCCAAAATACCCTTCAACTTCAAATGTGTTCATGGCAAAACAGATCAGTAATTGTAATAGATGGGCGCTTGTAAAATAACGGATGAGAGTTTGTAAACAGACAGATTGCAGTTTGTAAAAAAGACACAGTTTCAGTTCTCTTAATTTGAGTGTGTTCCGGTCATAATTTGATTACAGTCAAAACATGAAAGTTCTAGCCCATTCTCTTAGCTTTCCAACAAATTTTGAATTGTCCCAATCTGAGTTTCCTAACCCATATATGAATTTTTTTACCGAAACTGGTCTTGCAAAGTACTATTTCTATTAAAAATTTTTACAACAATAACAGTTTCGGTAAAAAAATTGATATCTCAGCTAGGAAATTTGGATTGGGGCGATTCAAAATTCATTGGAAAGCTAAGAGACAGAGCTATAACTTTTTATATTTTGACTTTAATCTAATTATGTCCAGAATAGACCCGAAATTAATGAACAAATAGAGTCCTATAACGAGATGGGTTCTCTTCTGTAAAAAAAACATATTGAGGCCCGTAACAAGATATGTTCCCGTATGTAAAATAACAGATGGGGCTTGCAACAATGAAATAGGTTCCATCTATAAAATAACATATGGATGTTTGTAACTAGACAGGTTCACGTCTATAAAATAACGGATGAGCGCTTGTAAACAGACATAATGCAGTTTGTAAAAAAACATAGTTCTAGTTATCTTTAATTTCAAGTGTGTTCTACTCATAATTTGATTAAAGTCAAAACATGAAAGTTGTAGCCCATTATCTTATCTTTCCAAGGAATTTTGAAATCGTTCCAATCCGAGTTTCCTAGCTCCAGATATGAATTTTTTACTGAAACTGGTGCTATAAAGTACTGTTTCTATTAAAAAATTTTACAACAATAGTTTTGGTAAAAAATTGATATCTCCAGCTAGGAAACTCGGATTGGCAACGATTCAAAATTCGTTAGAAAGCTAAGAGACAGAGCTACAATTTTTGTGTTTTGACATTAATCTAATTATGACTAGAACAGACCCAAAATTAAGGAACAGATGGAGTCCTGTAACGAGACAGGTTCTCGTCCATAAAAATATATATTGAGGCTCGTAGCAAGACATATTCCGTATGTAAAATAACATATGGGGCTTGTAACAATGAAACAGGTTCCCGTTTGTAAAATAGCACATGGATGTTTGTAAACTAGACAAGTTCACGTCTGTAAAATAACGGATGAGCGCTTGTAAACAGACAGAATGCAGTTTGTAAAAAAAACACGGTTCTAGTTCTCTTTAATTTCGAGTGCGTTCTGCTCATAATTTGATTAAAGTCAAAACATGAAAGTTGTAGCCCATTCTCTTATCTTTCCATGAAATTTTGAATCGTTTCAATACAAGTTTCCTAGCTCTAGATATGAATTTTTTACCAAAACGGTGCTGCAAAGTACAGTTTCTATTAAAAAATTTTACAACAACAACAGTTTCGGAAAAATATTGATATCTCCAGCTAAGAAACTCGGATTGGCACGATTCAAAATTTTTTAGAAAGCTAAGAGATGGAGCTACAATTTTTGTGTTTTGACATTAATCTAATTATGACCAGAACAGACCTAAAAATTAAGGAACAGATGGAATCCTGTAACGAGACGGGTTTTTGTCCGTAAAAAAATATATTGAGGCATAACAAGACATATTCCCATATGTAAAATAACATATGGGGCTTGTACAATGAAACAGGTTCCCATTTGTAAAATAGCATATGGATGTTTGTAACTAGGCAGGTTCCCGTCTGCAAAATAACGGATGAGCGCTTGTAAACAGACAAAATGCAGTTTGTAAAAAAAATACAATTACGGTTCTCTTTAATTTCGAGTGTTTTCCGGTCATAATTTGATAAAAGTGAAAACATGAAAGTTGTAGCCCATTCTCTTATCTTTCCAAGGAATTTTGAATCGTCCTAATCTAAATTTCTTTAGCTCCAGATATGAATTTTTTACCGAACTGGCACTGCAAAGTATTGTTTCTATTAAAAATTTTACAACAATACAGTTTCGGTAAAAATTGATATCTCTAGCTAGGAAACTCGGATTGGGGCGATTCAAATTTTTTGGAAAGCTAAGAGACAGAGATACAACTTTTGCATTTGACTTTAATCTAATTACGCCCAGAACAGGCCCGAAATTAAGGAACAGATGGAATCCTGTAACGAGAACGGGTTCTCATCTGTAAAAAAAAAATATTGAGGCCCGTAACAATAGATGTATGAACATAACAGCAAGTATATCATTTGTGGAAGGGATATCCTCACCTTATCGTCTTTTATAAAAATGAGTCAATAAATTTTAAGGATTACAGGAAGCACAAAAATTTTACAGTCTTCTAGCTGCCGAATTCCAGACATTATCAGCAAAGTTACACGTTTCATCTGTATTGTTACAGATCCATCAGCCAACCTCTCATTGTATCCAAAAAATTCCATCTCACCTTTCATCCACATGTCATTTGTTGAACGGATACCCACCCTTCAAGGTCCTTCATACCAATGAGTCAATAAGTTTCTAGGATTACAAGCTGCAGCTGCATTTTAAAGTCTTTCAGCTACAGAATTCAGGCTCCATCTGCAAAGTTACAGGTCACATCTGTATTGTTACAAACCCTCTGCCAACTTTGATAGTTTGGAAGAAATTCCATCTCACCTTTATCCACATGTCATTCGTGGAACAGATACCCTCCTTCATGGTTTTGACGCCAATGAGGTCAATAAGTTTCCAGAATTTACAGGCTGCACCTGCAATTTTACAGTCTTTGAGCTGCAAAATTCTAGACTCCATCTGTAGAGTTATAAGTCACATCTGTATTGTTCCAGACTGTCTGTCAACTTTGATGCATGGAAGAAATTCCATCTCACCTTCATCCACATGTCATTTATGAAGGGATACCCTCCATTCATGGTTTTGACGCCAATGAGTCAATAAGTTTTTAGGATTACGGATGCAGCTGCAATATTACCGTCTTGAGTTGCAGAATTCCAGACTCTATCTGCAGAGTTACAGGTCCCATCTGTATTGTTACAGACCCCTCCGCCAACTTTGATGGTTTGAAAGAAAATTCCATCTCACCTTCATCCACATGTCATTCGTGGAAGGGATACCCCACCTTCATGGTTTGGACGCCAAGGAGTTAATAAGTTTCTAGAATTACAGGCTGCAGCTGTAATTTTACATCCTTTGAGCTGCAAAATTCCAGACTCAATCTGCAAACCTACAGGTCACATCTGTATTGTTACAGACCAGTACGCCAACCTTTGTGTGTTTGGAAGAAATTCCATCTCACCTTCATCCATAGGTCATTTGTGGAAGGGATACCCTCCCTTCATATTTTTTGACGCAATGAGTCAATAAGTTTCTAGGATTACAGGCTGAAACTGCAATTTTACAGTCTTTAAGCTGCAGAATTTCAGACTCCATCTGCAGAGTTACAGGTCAAATCTGTATTGTTACAGACCCGTTTGCCAACTTGATGGTTTGGAAAAATTTCATCTCACTTTCATCACATGTTCATTTGTGGAAGGGATACCCTCCCTTCATGATTTTGCTGACAAAGAGAAAATAAGTTACTAGGATTACAGGCTGCAACTGCAATTTTACAGTCTATGAGCTGCAGATTTTCAGACTCTATCTGCAGAGTTACAGGTAATATCTGTATTGTTCCACACCTTTCTGCCAACTTTGATGATTTGAAAGAAATTCCATGTCGCCTTCATCCACATCTCATTTGTGGAAAGGATACCCTCCCTTCATGGTTTTGACGCCAATGAGTCAATAAGTAATTAGGATTATAGGCTGCAGCTGTAATTTTACAGTCTTTGAATTGCAGAATTTAGACTCCATCTGTAGAGTTACAGGTTGCATCTGCATTGTTATAGACCCTTCGGCCAACTTTGATGGTTTGGAAGAAATTCCATCTCACCTTCATCCACATGTCATTCGTGGAAGTATACCCCCCCTTCATGGTTTTGATGCCAATGAGTAAATAAGTTTCTAGGATTACAGGCTGCAGCTACAATATTACAGTCTTTGAGCTGTATAATTTCAGACTCCATCTGTAGAGTTACAGGTCCCGTCTGTATTGTTACAGACCCTCTGCCAACTTTGATGGTTTGGAAGAAATTCAATCTCACCTTCATCCACATGTTATTTATGGAAGGGATACCCTCGATTTATGGTTTGACGCCAATGAGTCAATAAATTTTTAGAATTACAGGCTGCAGCTACATTATTATGTCTTTGAGTTGTAGAATTTTAGACTCCATCTGCAGAGTTACAGGTCCCATCTGTATTGTTACAAACCTCTCTGCCAACTTTGATGGTTTGAAAGAAATTCCATCTCACCTTCATCCACATGTCATTTGTGCAAGGGATATCCTCCTTCATGGTTTTGACGCCAATGAGTCAATAAATTTCTCGATTATAGGCTGGAGCTGCAATATTACAGACTTTGAGCTGCAGAATTCTAGACTCCATTTGCAGAGTTACAGGTCACATCTGTATTGTTATAGACCTGTTTGCCAACTTTGATGATTTGGAAGAAATTCCATCTCACCTTCATCCACATGTCATTTGTGGAAGGGATACCCTCCCTTCATTGTATTTGATATCAATAAGTCAAGAAGTTTCTTGTATATTACAAGCTGGAGCTGCAATATTGTAGACTTTGAGCTGCAAAATTTCAGACTCTATCTGCAGAGATACAGGTCACATCTGTATTGTTACAGACCCGTCTGCCAACCTTTGCTGATTTGGAAGAAATTTCATCTCACCTTTATCTACATGTCATTTGTGGAAGGGATACCCTCTCTTCATTGTCTTTGATACTAATGAGTCAACAAGTTTCTTGTATTACAGGCTGCAGCTGTAATTTTACAGTACCCGAGCTATAGAATTTCAGACTCGATCTGCAAAGATATGGGTCACATCAGAATTGTTACAGACCTCTCTGCCAACCTTTGCTGGTTTGGAAGAATTTCCATCTCACCTTCTCCCACATGTCATTTGTGGAAAGGATACCCTCTCTTCATTTTCTTTGATACCAATGAGTCAATAAGTTTCTAGTATTACAGGCTATAGCTGCAATTTTACAGTTTATGAGCTATAAAATTCCAGACTCTATCTGCAGAGTTACAAGTCCCATCTGTATTTTTACAGACCCGTCTGTCAACTTTGATGGTTTGGAATAAATTCATCTCACCTTCATCCACATGTCATTTATGGAAGGGATACCCTCCATTCATGGTCTTTGATACGAATGAGTCAACAAGTTTCTAGGATTACGGGCTGCAGCTGTAATTTTACATTTTTTGAGCTGTAAAATTTCAGACTCTATCTGCAAAGTTATAAGTCACATCTG
The DNA here is from genome assembly GCA_911865555.2 of Thlaspi arvense. Lineage (NCBI taxonomy): Eukaryota > Viridiplantae > Streptophyta > Magnoliopsida > Brassicales > Brassicaceae > Thlaspi > Thlaspi arvense. Next base: position 160,467 of record CAJVSB020000154.1, read on the forward strand.
TATTGTTACAAGCCCATCTGCTAGCCTCTTATTGTTTTCAAAAAATTCCATCTCACCTTCATCCACATGTCATTTGTGGAAGGGATACCTCTCTTCATGATCTTTAATACTAATGAGTCTATAAGTTTCTAGGATTACAGTCTGCGGCTACAATTTTACTGTTTTCGAGTTGTAGAATTACAGACTTTTCTGCAAAGTTACAAGTTTCATCTGTATTGTTATAGATTGTTGGTTTTCACATCAAAATTAGGGAATTTTAAGGCAGCGGAAATTTAAATTTTTTTATCTTTTAATACGTGATCGAATCATGTTGGATCCCTAATTCTATGCCCCAAGATACAATATGAATAAATTTAATCTAAGAAAATTGATTTATACCTCACAAGCTTCCAACTGATGTAGAGATTGAGCGAATTCAAATTCGCACGTCAGCAAACCAGCACATAAGTTGGAACGGTTCACGAGAAGTTCAAATGCACTTCCTCTAACGGTATCCACACGGGGAACGTCTACTAGTGCTTAGGATTATGTTAGTAATCCAAAAACACTTTTCTCAACTTATGAGCCTTTCTATCAAGATAACTTCTTGATCTAAGAATTGTAGAGAATCTCTTCCTCTCAACTTCTTAAAAGTCTCTTTATTGATAAAGGTCTCCTAGACCTATATTTATAGAGAAATAATTTTATATTTTATCTTATCATAAATTAGGAGATAATATCTATATTATTTAATTTAAAATCAAATAATATCTATGAAGATAATTCATATTAATTATCTTTAATAATCTCCCAACTAATTTGGAGATAATATCTATATTATTTAATTTAAAATCAAATAATATCTACGTAGATAATTCATATTAATTATCTTTAATAATCTCTCAACTAATTAAGAGATTTTATATGATAAGATTAAATAAATAATTAATTAAACTATTTAATTAATATAATTATTTTATTCTCCTTTATCTATTAATTAAATGACAAATCATTTAATTAATTAGTTTTAATTAATTAATCAAATTAATTAATTCAAATGAATTTCCATAAATGATAGGGACTTATTCGCCCTTGTGTGTGACTCCTTAGGTTCACCAATTAGCTAGCAGTGGGCCCACAACAAATTATGATTTAATATATGAATAATTAATTATAATTAATTATTCTGATTAATTAAACACCTTTTAATTAACGCTCTTGAACTAATCTACATTAAAACAAGAGTACCCACACTTTACGAGATATGTCTAGTAACAAGCCCGTAAAAACCTAGAATAGGTGAAGGTAAAACCGTGAAACCTTTTTCCATTTGCGCGTACCCATGCAAATACAATCCTTCCATTAACTAATCTCCATTCGAGACACAGGATTTGGATAATATGTCGGTATCCCGATAATCTCAATAACAAGACATCTATTTAGATAGTTGTTCAATGACCAATTTTAGAAAACTCATTTCCTAATTATTTGTCATATGTCTTGCGTAAGGACTTTCAGAATAACTATCTGTAGATAGTATAGGAGATTCACTTATTCTGCTAGATAGGTAATGGATCTTATGTCGGTCCTCGTAGACCTCCATATCTGAATGGTTTATGTCCAACATAAAATCCTTTATGTGATCAACCTGTGATCGGAGAAAAAACATCAAAGCACAAGTACCCATATACAAGATCACAACAGAACCTCAAGTCAAAGAATTACTTAATGCACTATCGCAAACATAGAGAATTCTAATTTCCGACAAGCATCCAATAAAGAATTCTCTAAGCGGGATCGTTCAGTGAACTTGTTGTCTAACAAGCACCCACGTGTATGCATTAGTGTCACTTACACTAATCACCTATGAAACGAGGCATCCTCCTTACAAGTATGCTATACACGTGCAAGTCTAATCTGAATCTAGTCAATACCCTATCTTGACTTATTCTACGACTTGGAACATTTAAGACTAAAACCATAGAGACTTATTTCATGATCACCATCCCATATGCGTGACCAAGTCCCGTAGTTATATATAGTCTAAGGGTTTCAACCAAATGTAAATTTATACATTCGATGAAGATGGCCAATGAAATAATTACATATATATATTGAATAAAAAAATGATCAAGAGTATTTAATTACAACAATCAAATTGGCTAGCCGGGCACTACTTTATCACAGACCCTTCTGCCAACCTCTTATTGTTTCCAAAAAAAATTCCATCTCACCTTCATCGACGTCATTTGGGGAATGGATACCCTCCCTTGTGGTCTTTGATACCAATGAGTCAATAAATTTCTAGGATTATTGGCTGCAGCTGCAATTTTATAGTTTTCGGGCTGCAGAATTCCAGACTCCATCTGTAAAGTTACAGGCTTGATCTATTGGATTACAGAATACGATTTGTTATTTGACAGACCCGAATCTGTCACATTTCACATGCCATCAGTCCTTTTGCAATCGCCGTCTCTCTTGTTACTTGCTTTTGTAAATGTCTTCAATTGCAAGATGTGGCCTTGTAGAATACAATTTTTAAATTTGCATACTATCTTATTCATTTTACACAGTCTCAAAACTGTTGTTTTCCAAGTCTAATATGATGAATTTACAGTGTCATCTGTAAATACCCAAAATTGCAGCCCTCTCTTTTATTTCATTTATTGGTTTCGTCCCATTTTTTAGATTACAGACAACCTATCAGTTTTGTTTACAGATGGCGTCTGCAGAGTTACAAACATCTGTTATCTTAATCGTCGGCTTTCCCAACTGGCACAATTCACTCTCTGGTCTTCCCCTTTTTCATTCGCCCATGCTTTTGTGATACGCGTCCCCGATTTATTCATCATTGTGGTTTATGACAATCCATCCCCATCGGATAACCGAGTTTCTTCCTCTTGGTAATTACATAACGAAACTTACGGGTCTTCTCTCTTCAGCCACTACTTCTGCTTCTGCTTCTCCTACAGCTGCCTTTTTCTCCGGCTTCCTCTGTTCCATATCCGTTAGTTTTGATTCGGAATATTACTGGTTGGAAGGTGTCTCCGACTATCTGTTATTTACAGTCACTGATCTATTTTTTTACAGTTCCCTATATGTTATTTACAGTTATATATATGTTATTTTACAGTCACGGCTGTAGAGACACTTTAACATTGAAGGATATTTTGGGTATACAAATTACCTTAATTGAGTAAATTTTTATATCTGACCTTTTTTGAAAATATTTTTAAAATCTGGCCTTAAAAATAAATATTTTTTTAAATTACCTTTTCAGTAATTATCCTTAATTTTTACCTATTTTATATTATTATTAAGTAAATATAAAAAATATATTATTCTGACTTTTAAATATATTAATTTGTGAGAAATTGAATAAATTTGGAATAATTTAAATTATAAATACTACAATTTGAATTTTGAGCAGGATAGAATTTAAATCCAAAGCAGCCAACAAATTAGCAGGTGCTGCCAATCAACATTCCACGTTCAACAAGCTAAATATGTAAATACACACGTATGTATTGTATTTGATTTTACATCGTATATATAAGTAAGAAATGGAGTAGGGTGGGTCCACCACCAGCATCATTCTTTTGCCGCAAATCACGATAAATAAAGTCTCGGGCCCCGTGCGATATCTTCTCATTCACAGTTCTCTGTGCACAATCCATACCGAGTAAGAATATGTCTACCATCATCCATTAACATTTAACAAATCCCCCTGTTATTGTATAACTACTATATAAACCTTTCTTTCCCGTGCTTTAAATCCTGCTTTCCCTACATCCTTCTCCGGCCTCTGACCTCTGTCTCAAAGTACCCCCCTGCTTTTCCATCTCCACTGACCTCAACCCTTTCTTCTTCATCCTGTTAATTGTATTTTTCTGTTTGGATGCTCTCTTCTTCCAATTTCGCAAAGCCAAGATGGATTCTCTGAAAGCCAGTTCAGCCCCGCCCAAGAGCAAACTCGCCAAGACGCTCCACAAGGTAATCCACCTGAAAACTGCCACGAAAACCCTGTCAAACACCGGTTTCTGTCTCTTAATTCCCCAGGAACAAAAGCTCAAACGCATTGTAGAGATGAATCGCAGTGCTTCGACAACGACGATGAGTCAAGGTCTCGGGACAGGGCCGCCATGGAGGCCTTCATGGCCAAGCTTTTCGCCACAATCTCGTCCGTCAAGGCCTCCTACGCGGAGCTCCAGTTGGCCCAGTTTCCCTACGACAGCGACGCCATTCACTCGGCAGACGAGGCCGTGGTTCAAGAGTTGAAGTCACTGTCGGAGCTCAAGCGAGCTTCTTGAAGAAACAGATTGATTATTCCCCTCCTCACGTCACTTTTCTGCTCACAGAGATTCAGGAGCAGCAGAGCATGATGAAGATGTACGAAATCACCATGAGGAAAATGCAATCGGAGATAGAAACCAAGGAGAATGACATTGCTGCCCTTGAGAAGGAGCTAGAAGAAATTATTTCGAACAACAAGACCCTCGAGAAGAGACTCAATTCCAGCGGGCAATTCTCAGTCCTCGACTGTGTAGATCCTTCGAATGCTACTCCCAATGGATTTAATATTGCTTTGCATTACGCTGTGAGATCGATTCGAAGCTTCGTCAAGGTAATGATTCGAGAAATGGAGTCTGCGAACTGGGATATAGAGGCTGCTGCAAGTGCGATTGAACCTGAAATCGTGTTTCCGAAATCGAATCACAGGTGTTTCGCGTTCGAATCGTTTGTTTGCAGAGAATGTTCGATGGGTTCAACTCTCACACCTATCAGATACCCAACGAGTCCGTCCCATTTGGAGATCAACGCAGGTTGCTCTTCATCGACCGCTTCAAGAAACTGAAGGCTGTTAATGTCGTTCAATTTCTGAAGAATAATTCGAATTCCGTTTTTGGGAAGTTCGTTCGAAGTAAATATCTCCGTTTGGTTCACCCAAAAATGGAGACCTCATTTTCTGGGAATCTGGGACAGAGGAAAATGATAAAGTCCGGCGAGTGGCCCGACACGGCTTTCTTCGCGGCGTTCACGGAAGTGGCCAAGCGCGTTTGGCTCTTGCATTGCTGGCTTTCTCGTTCGACCAGGAGGTGCAGATTTTTCAGGTGAAGAGGAACTGTAGATCCTCGGAGGTCTACATGGAGAAGCGTGGCGGAGGACGTGTTCACCGCCGCGGAGGACAGCGGATTCCGAGTGGCTTTCACGTTGTTCCGGGGTTAAGATCGGGAAGACGGTGATGCAGAGTCAAGTATATGTGTTTCCGGCGGATACTCCGTCCAGAGGCTGATGCTTCGAATTGCGGGGAGGTCGTGTCAGCCCCACGCGCTTCTGGCAACGCGCACCGTGAAAATCAGAGCAATGGAGGAATGTAGGTATTCTATCGACTCTTAACATGGGATAAGTCGGCGAGAGTTGATCGAGCGGTGTACATTCAATCATGTCGCTCAAATGGGCTGAGATCCTGTGGCAACGGCAAAAAATAGTGCATGGGGGGCGCGTGGTATACATGTACTATACTGGGCATTAGTTGGTATAATAATGTATTATGAAGACGATGGAGGGTTAGGAAGCAAAGTGCCGTTTGGGACCCACACTTGAATTTGATTTCATAATGCGAAATATGGGCTAGATTTCGGAGTATATAGTCAGAGAAGGGGCGGTGGTAAAAGGCAAATTAGTCAGTCAGGCGGGGAGGGAGGGGACCTCGGGGGCGTCTGTGTTGTTTCTAGGTGTTGAAAAGTTGCGGAAAATTGGACCATTGCGACCAATTGTACGTTCTCCAGTTTTGTTTTTCTTTGGTCTTTCTAAAATCCAACTTGTAAGTAGTTATAATTAAAATTTAATGGACTATTAATTTAGTTTAGTTCTAATTACATGATATTATATGATATTGAAATAGTTAATAAGAACTGCAAATTGACCTATTCTAGTTTGTTATTCATTTAAAATAAAACATTTCATATAAAACAATCTAATTCATAAAAATATATGGAACAACTTAGATGTAGTCAATTTTTATGAAAAATAGAAAAAAATTAGTGAAGCGGTATTCATTCTTTTGACAGAAAGAAAGAAATAATTCAGTACTAGCACCAAATGAGCACGTGTGGTCATCTTAGGGTTGTACATATGCTTAAATCAACTGTTTCACTAGAAAACTTGGGAAATACCTCACGAAGGTTAGATTGATGCACAACACAACCCAAGAGGCAAGTGGGTTGAGGCACGACCAAGGTGGGCCAAGGCATGATGTAGGTTGAGGATGTAGGCTAAGGGTCAAGGTGGGCCGAGGCACAATGCAATGCTAGGCAGGCCTGGGCATCAAGCGCTCATGGGCTAAAGACCAAGACAACATATCACTGAAGGACAAGATCAAGAAGTAGTAGATGTAGGGCCAACCCAAGATAAGTAACTCAATTGGGAGGGCCAGACAAGACTGTGATCCAAAAAGGCAGAGGCGCAAAGGCAAGTGGGCAAAGAAGTAAGGTGTAGGGCACTTAGACAAGGGGTGCACGATTCGTAGTGCCATGCAAGCACATAGGCTAGGTTGTGAGATGTAGGAGCACCAAACAATGGTGTAATCTATGGGGCACGGTCAAGAGTCTGAGGCGCCTAAGAGGAGTAATAGCCGTCGAGAGGATCAAGGAATGGTTGTACAAGACTAGTGGCCAATTTCAAAAAATAGTGGGAGGTGCCTAGAGGGTAGAGTGGCCAAGCATTTGAATTAAGGAGAGTGTGGAGTAAGGATAGCCGTCAAGATGGATTACAATTAAGCTTTAAGAAGATCTTATAGTCAAGTTTAAATTGGCCAAGGGTGCTCAAATTTGGGGGGGAGAAAGTATGGAATTTGGAACTTTAATTGTTAAGAGATTAAGAGGACCTGACCAAATGCTTTTATTAACAGGGTGCATACTTAGAAGGGAAGTGTGTGTGAGAAGAGTTTCGATCTAAGCATTGAGTATAGCTTAGGAAATGAGAGACTTCCATTCCTTGTTGTATCTTATCAAGTAAATAAAGTAAGATTGGTACTTGGTCCTACAAACTATTGTGTTGAGGGACTTTGTTTGGGATGATCAGGGCAATACTTTACTAGCACCCTACACTTGGGATTGTTTAAAGGAAACACAAGTGCTAAGTTGCGAGTGAGGCTTACAAGTTGCTAGTGAGTGGCTTGGCTGGTTATCATGCGGTGAAAAATTTGACATTTGGCTTTCGCACTAGTCGAGAGGTAACAAGGTTTGTTTCAAAGCTCATATCGCCTACACCAACCCGATGAGAGATCAACACCATGGTCAACCCAATGGCTATCATGCGTGAACAAATGAAGGAGGTACGTGAACAAATGAAGGAGGTAGATGTTCACTGAAGGTGCATTAAGACACGACTTAGATAATCACTTGAGGGAGTTGTTCCTACTATCTACCAACAAGTTGAAGTGATTAATGCCACGATTGGAGCTCTACAAAAGGTTGTGAATAGAGTTCCCTTGGTGATTGAGGGAGTTCAAGTCGAGGTGGTTTCCGAAAAGGCTTCTAAAGCCTTGGAGGAAAGTATGACTACCTTCAAGGCATAGGTTACGGATGTTCGTAAGAATTTATATGAATGTACAAAGACTGTGGAACCCAAGCTTATAGCCATGAGGCAAGCCATGGGAAATAGCAACATAACAACAATAGGAACAATGCTAGTTCATCAAGCCCTTAAGTTGCCAATTCCAAACTATGGATCTCAGAGCCCAAACCTATACAAGAATTAAGGAGGTGAAGGAAATAGAAAACTTCATATGGCATCTGGAGAACCACTTCAAGGCTGCAAGTATTTTCAAGGAGGAAAAGATGTCAATCACCACCATGTAACTGTTTGATGATGCAAAACTATAGTGGAGGACGAGGCAAGCTGAGATAAGAAGGCATCTAAAGAAGAGATCTCGACATGATAGATGCTCAAGAAGGAACTCAAAAAGTAGTTATTTCTTGGCAATGTAGGATGGATTGATTCTTGACTTGAAGCACAAAGGCTTTGTGAGAGAGTATATGAAGGATTTTAGTAGTATTATGTTGAACATTAAGGACATGTGCGAGAAAGATAAGTTTTACCACTTTTGCTCGAACTTGCAACTGTGGGCTTAAGCCAAATTGAAAAGGCTACAAGTGCAAGACTTGCCAGTAGTTATAGTAGCAATCGACAGTCTTGTTGTCACAACCCCACCCTATAACTCGAGTGAAGTGTGACAGTGGAATAGGGTTTAGCAACCTCCAATGCCCGAGATTCACCAGAGAAGGCCAAACCTTATTCAACTATCGTACTTGCTGAGTCCCCTGTATAACTCACATCTAAATAACTGAATAACATAACTGGAGAATGAAGTCATTATCATTATTGAAAACATAATCACTTTATGTAACTTCTTTTTTCTAAAATAAAATCTACACATAATATAACTATTTAACTTTCACTCCCTAAGCAACAACCCAAACCAATTACTATTAACATAAGTAGGGCTCAACCTTTCTAGACTTGAAATGCTGCTATGCTAGATGCACGTAATGCACCTACAAGTCTCTACTATTAAAACTTGAAAAATAAATAAGTAGTGAGACTTGCGTCCTAGTGAATGGTCTTCTAACTAAAACTAGTAAAACAGAATATGTCACATAATATTGTAAATAAAAGTAGTTTGTAAAACTGGCATAACTGATGTAGAATATCATATTATGAGATATTAATTCATTGATCATAATTTAAAAATAAGGTTAATTCGCCCGTTAAGCCTGCAGATCCACCCACTGTAAAATATCTTATAATGGCTAAGGATTGAAGTAAAAGCATAACGGCTCCATAAATAACATAAGGTCTGACGTGCACGTAGACATAACCATAACATAATAAAAATTTATTGGATGCTACTAGCCATGAGACTCGTTCTATGGGACACCACCCCCATGGACGACACACACATAGCTTGTTGGTGTTGTAAGGCCTACCGGGCAAATAAATCATGTAGTACTGCCACACTAACGTGGTTATTTAGCGAATTATCCAGGTGAATTGCAAGTATTCACGTATATAACATACGACATAAAAATGAGATTTCTGTTTCCATTTCACATAACAAAATAATCACAACATATAAATAAAAACATTTCAAAATAAAACCTTTGATTTTGAAATAAAACATTTATTAGTAAGAAATTATTAGTTTTATTATTTTAGAAAAATCCTGAATTTAGGAAAAAGACCACTCACCTCTGCTGATACTATGTGTTCCCAGTCTCAGTCCTGTTGGTCTTGCTGACTGGCTGATATATTTCTCCTAAAGTGTAATCACATACGCTATCAATAACATGCCAAAATTGTGTATGAATGCATGAACATGCTAGTGCATATATGAGATGTATTGCTCATTAAACTGTTTTCTACTCTTTTTATTTTGGGTCAAAATTTTTACTGCATACATATTTCAAAAATTCTCAAAATATTATTATATACTCATTGTCAAGCTAGGTATATTAGGGTATGTTCATATTCACAAAAGGAGTCATAATTATTTTTTTATAAAAAATAATCCATAGGTGGGTCATTAAACTTCTAGATTGAGGTTTTGTTAAATTTTAATATCAACTTAACTTTGTTTTTACTGAACTAACTAAGTCACTTTCTCAGTAAAATTAATATGAATTAATTAAATAAAAAGATTAATCTAAACTGGTAGAATTTCTTTCTTAATATCATAAAAACAGTACTTAAATAAAAAATGTAAACCGATTAAATAACACTAAAACACGACTAGATTAAAAATATAAAAGAATTTCTCTTAAGAACTTACCTAAAATTTGATCGAAATTTCTTCGTCTTGGTTTGGTCTTCGGCTCCTGTCTTCCCCCTGATTTCCGTTTTATTTTCTTCTTTATGTAATGTATATAGATAAGCTAAAGGCAACTAACTAAAAGTATTAAATAGGCGCTCCCATTAAGACAGTTCCCTCAAGTGGTGGGAAGATATTTTTATTATTTTATTACTATTTAACAAGCACTCCATGTGAAATACGATTCTTTTGCGATGGAAAGACACACACACATATATATATTTATTATTATTATTATTTTATTATTTATTTATCATCTTCTTAATCTTCAAGCCGTCCACGACTTACACCCAAAAATAGGCTAATGAATAGCCTTTAATCATTACTTCCCACTTGAGACAAAGTAACTTAAGAAAAAGTAAACCAAGGGAAAAATTTTACTTTAAAATGGCATCTTTCTCTCTCTCGGCAAAGTGTGAAATCATTTTATTGTTATTTTATTATAATTTTTTTAATTCTATTTTATTATTATTATTTTTAAGTGATCATAAAATACCCTTCTTATTCTCAAAGATTTAGGGCCTTTGTAGACTAAATTTAAATCGCTAATTATCCCACTAATTATACTTATGCAACATAAAATATAGAATACATGATGAGAGCTTTGGATTGGGATGTTACACTTGTGGACTTTTACCATAAACCCATAGTAGACAAGAAGAGATATACTAGTGCGGGGAGGGGGAAACCCCCAAAGACAGGTAAGACGATTAAAAAGAAAAAGACCAAGAAGGTGTCTAGTAGCTTAACAATGTCAGGCAAGGCGAAGACTTAATTGGTTGTCAATAAATAGAACAAAGGGTGTTACTTATGCAATAGGGATCATCGAATGAAAGACTGCTTGAGGGAAGGGAAAGTCTTAGCTATAGTAGCTACTAGTAAAGGAGAGGAGGATGCCCCTACTATGAATCCTTTGTAGCTTGTCAATGCTATTTGTGTGATCAAGGCATCAAACAACAAGGGACTTATGTATGTAAAGGCCCCTTATTGGTGGCCAAAAAGTTCTTGCTATGTGGACACTGGAGCATTAGTTCTCCTTGTAGCCCTTTGAAGTGCTTGATCTATCCTTGTAGTCGAGACCGGTTTTAAAAAGAGGTGATAAATGTGCTTGTATGAAATGGAAATATAGTAATAGATTGATTCTATTTTCTCCCATCTATTTCCCCTAATGTGGTTCAAATGGACGATTTTGAGCAAATCATATTAAGTTTCAATATTTTCAAGTAGTAAGACGTGGAGTAGGATCTTAAGAGCAAAGAGGGGTGTAGTTTCAAACAACCATTTTAGAAGGAATGTTTCCAAATTTGAGTACATTTTTCTCAATAGTATTTCAGTTGAGATGAAGATGGTTGGCAAATCAATGGCAAATGTTTTAGACAAGTGATTAATAAAGTTCATGAAACATTTGATAATGGTATGGCTAAAAGAGATTTTGCCCATAATAGCAAGAAGAGTTTGTTTATAGTTGGTTCACTTGGTAGGAACAATCTAAAGTCACCATTGTTATTGACAAGATGCACTTGAACAGAGGTAATAGGGATAGTAGCTTGGGTAGTAAAAATGGAAATGCTTAGAATAGACATTGTGGACTAGTAAGAAACGCCAACTTAGAAAGATTTGCCTCGGTAAAAACACTAGTAATGAGCAACCATAGAGGGGAAGTTACTTGGAAAGTCAAGGAAACAATGTGTCAAAAGTACCTAGAATTGTTTAACCATTGAGGTAACTATTTTTTATTTTAAAATTTAGGATGAATTTTGTTTTAGGGGGGAGTCTGTAACACCCAAAACCCATTTTTTAAAAAAATTTCATAAGCTCACTTTTGCATGCTTTCTACATTTATTTTGAGGGGTTTAAAAAGGAGGAAGACATATTTGAAGGTTTGGGAGAAAGTGTGTTTTTGTTTTAAATTTTTTTTTTACTGTAGTGCTACTGTAGTAACTTGATGTATTATGTTGCATTTTAGAATTTTGGCACTGTAACTTGCCCAAGTGAGCTATAGTGCGCTAGGCACTGGAATGTGCGCACTGTAGCGCACCAGGCTGCTCTATAGCGCCGAGTCACTAATTTTTCACGTTTTTCTAAAATTTTGAGATTTTTAACCCCTCCAAAAAGCCCTAAACTCTCTTGAACTTTTAAAACTATAAAACAAAGATTTGAGAGATATCATAGAGTATCCAAAACTCATTCAAAAATTCGTGAGGACTAAAAATGAAGTTAAAATAAAAGGGGGGCAAATTGATCATTTAAGGCTAAATGACCCACTTATTTAAAGCCTCGAGCTGCCATTCTAGAGCCTTCTAAAGGAAAATCTTGCAATTCTAGAGAGAGAAAGAGAGGAGAAGAGGAAAACAAGAAAAAAGAGAAAAAAGATATGAATGATGGCTAAATCTCAAACCTCCTTTGGTTGTTCTTCAATATTTTTACATATTTGGCTTCCTCTCTTTATTTTATAGCTTTGAATCAGTTTAAAATCTTTGATTGGTAATGTTTTGTGTGTTGTAAAGAGGGGAGGTGGTTGAACTTCACCCATAGGGAAGCTTTGCATGATTGTTGTTATTTTTAGTTGAAATGCCCTTAGATCTTGTTGTATTTGAAAATATCTATATTTTCATAACTAGATTGGAATGTGGATGATATCTTCATGGTTGAAATTTGAGAAAAATGGATGAGATGATGTTAAAATAGAGGGAAATGGGACAAGGGCATGTTTGGAGCCTAAAAGTTAAGAGAGGGAGGAAAATTGTAATTATACGATCTAAGGTATAGTTATTACTTTTACATAATGTATTTAAAGTATTTCTCTCATGTATGTATATTTCACTTGTAGGAGAGGATAACCTAGTTATACTAGACCCCGGGCCTACAGCTCTAGAAGCACCCTTGTAGAGTCCTGCATGATGAGTGGGAATCTTTCTAATGCTAGTGTACTTTCCAAACTATGATTTGCAATGAACAATAGTCATTTTAAATCCAATTATATGCTACTACTGAGAACATGGGAAATAATCCAACTATGTTTTGATTTTAGTTATATGCTTGATTTTGTGATTTTCATGAGTTTATGATATTTTAGTACTTTGGCATTTAGACCATGATGTCGGGTAACTATTTAGGGTAGGTAGCAGTCCTACTTGCATAACATGAAATATGTATGCTCATTTTCCTAGTGAAGGGATTATGCACCAAAAACTGTGTTAATTTGGTCAGGGAGTGGCAACCCCTAGTGCAGGTTACATAGTGTAGTAGTGCCCTACATATTTATATTTTATCCAATGAGAGTCCATGTTATATTTTATGATTTTACTACCTCAAGACACATTTGGTTGTGCACATCCGATTAGAGTATGCATGTGACTATGTATTATGATTGTTGTGGTTTTTTATGATGCTTCATGATGTGTTCTATGATTTATACTTGTACTCTCTCATGCATTATGACTTGACACGATAACAAACTTGGCTTTTATATCGCTGAAATTCTTTTGTTATGCCTTTTGATTTGAAACTTTATTGGATTGTTTATATTAGTAAAATAGTAATAAAACTTGACTATTTCCACTAAGATTAGTTAGATTACCATTCACTGGGATGTTCGTCTTACCTTACTATTTTCTTTTCCCTTGTAGATGCTGAAATAATTAGTTAAGACTTTGGTGTTTGGACTACTTGTGTTTTTGTTCATTTCATAGCACCAGGTTGGGCTAGATTACAAGGGTTTTTGTTTTGATTGTATGTTATAGACATGGGATGTGTATGTTGGGAGACTATTTTATATTTTGGACAATTGTAAACAAGTTTATAATATTTTGAGATCTAATGGATGATTTACAGTTGATTAAGTGTTATGTAATGATTTTTGAGCATGACATGTTTGTTAAACGATTATTAGATGTTTATTAGAAATGTTGATGCATGATGAAATATGTATAAGTCATGTGTTGGATGAGATGTTGCAAGATATATATATATATATATATTGTGAGGTTGCTTAAATAATAGGTACTCAGACACAAGGACTTAGCTAAGAGAGGTGTTACAGTAGCCGACATATTGCCGAATTTTACCAAATGGTGTGTTGGTAACTACCTCGCTGTCACCCTTTTAAGGTTAGAAAGGCAGGGGTGTGATAGTTAAAGTGGTATTAGCACATAGGTCTAGAAGGTTTTTAGGTTTAGAAGGAAAGAGTGTTAAGGTTTTTGTTCATGCATAGCGTTTATATATATAATTGTGTTCTAAATGGTGACTTGTGACTTTTTGTAGGAAATACGATGGAAGCTTCTAGGGGTAGAGTAGAGGTAGAGGTAGAGGACGGGGTAGGCCCCATAGGGAGCAGAGCTGGCCCACTTGATAGGGACATTGTTGGTAGTGTAGCGTTACTATCAAGGGAGGCAATCCCTCACCACCTCAAGATTTACCCCTCAAAGTACTCCCACTGTACCTTAGACTTTTGTATCATCAGCACCCCCTACTCCACCTGTGACTTCGGTACCCCTGTTACTCTGACGCCACCCTTAGCACCACCTATACCACTTGTACCATTGACTGCTCCAACACTCCCTGTTACTTTAGCCTCACCAATTTCCCCAACGCCACCAGCTCCCATAGTCACCCTTGAGCTGGCGGCAGTGATAGCTCATGCGGTGGGGGCAGCCATAGCAACTAGTGCTTCAACCTCGAGGACTAGGCCTAATGAAGAGAAGATTATTGAGTGGAGCAGAAAGCTTGGAGTTACAAAATTCCATGGTACTACGGACCCTCTACAGGCAGAGAGATGAATTAGGGATGTGGAGAGGATGTTTGATTTGATGCACTGCCTTGAGGATTAATAAGTGCAACATGCTACCTTTTTGTTCAAAGTCTAGCACCATCACCCTCCTCGATAGGGACCCTATATAGGGTGCACTCATTCTAATGCATACTGTCCTTAGCTATAGTGTTTTAGAATCTAAAACTTCTTTAAAAATAGTTTTCCAAAAATATCAGAACAATTTAACAAAACTTTCCATTTTTCTGAATAAACAGAAATCATTTAACATAAATTTCTGGAATTTAATAGAAACAATTTAATAAGATTGTCCACGTACAGAGTTAAACAAAATTAGTACATATTCTTTTCCAAACAATTTCAAAAATTCCATGCATGTTCCTTTGTTTCACTTTTAAAACATAATTTAATCAAATTTTCAGGGATCAGAAAATTATATAAAATTCAAATTTTATAACAAATATGAAAAAAAAGTAAATGCTTATAAATGCACTTTATTACTCACAGAACAACGAAAACCGTTAAATTCAATCTCTGGCAACATGGGCTCAACAAGTACAGTACGAATAATCTAAAATTATAAAATAATAAAATCTCTCAATTTATTTCTCTAATATCCAAGAATCATATAAATAAAATTTCTTAGTTAAAATGCTGATTAAAAATTCGAGATTTTCATGTCTAAGCCCACACTAAGGCTACTAAGGTCCTAAACTAGTCAAATAAGTCATAAACCGAGCATCAAAGTTATGAACCAATCTTATAAAACATAAAACGTAATTTATTTTACATATAAATTAATCATTAAAATGCTAAACTAGACTTGAACCATTTATTAAAATGTTGAACCAACCATGATTTGGCTACTAATAAACTAAACTAGCCTTGAATCGGCCTCTAATGTGATGAATCGGACTTACACTAGCCTTTTATACACTGAACCAGACCTTTAACACATTGAACCGGCTATAATACACTATGAACTAGGCATAAGCATAGTGAACCGAGCAGTTTATACACTAAATCGGTCAGAAAATGTTGAATCAGCGACTTTTAACCCAAAACTGGCCTAAATCCCTTTGAATCGGGGCTAAAACAACTTTAATTTTCCCAAACTAGCCTTAAACTAGTTAATTTATTCATTTCCCTAAGTTTCTGTGTCTTAAATTGGAAGAAAATCAGTTGGAATCCTTGCGAACTAGCCGATTTTTACCTCTGTACCGGCTACCCCCTTAGCTGGCCAGTTAATCTCCAAAAACCAAGATAATGGACTTGGGCTTTAACCTAGTCTCCAACCAAAGAAAAGGCTTGCTCCATTACAGGCCCAAACTCGTTTAAACCTTTGGCCCTAATTGAAAAGGCCGAATAGCCCACAACCTAGTAGCCCAAACCCATTTCTTCCCGGATCCCATCTTCTTAACCCAATTTATAATAAAATACCAGATACAAAAGCTTCAAAAGTTTACCTGGAATTTGTGCCTGGTCGTTGAATCTACTTCCACAATGGTGCTCAGAATGTTCAAACGACACTTAGGGATTGATTTTCATGGAACAATTTGTAGCAAAACCAGTCAATTTTAGTGGTTTCTCGCATTCAAATGGGTTAATGGCCTACGGCTATTTTCTTGGAAAATTCTAATTGTTTGGAAGAAATTTGATGAAATAAACCTAGGGATTTTGTTCTAAGGCCTTGCATTGACATGATTAGATACTTAATTTGACACCAGATAGTATGAATTTGACTAATTACTCAAAGAGATTTCTAGATTGCATGAAAGGGATTTGGGAACGAAATCTGGATATTGATTTGGGAAATTGCTATTAGGTCCCTAAAATTTCTGATTTTCTTTGATTTGACATGAAATTCTAATTTTTTCTTGATTTGGTCCGTGAACTCTTCATCCTATTCAATTCAGTCCCTGCCCTCTTTTTTTTTTTTTAGATTTTTAAAAGCTCTAATAATATCCCAAAATTTTGGGGTATTACACGTCTTCCAACCCCCGCCTGTAGAATTAAGGGAAGATTTGACTTATGTCATGGAGGCAATTCAAATTCTAGGCACAAAGGTGAAACAACTCCGTTCCAAGAAAGTGCCACTTGTTAAAGTGTTATAGAGAAGCCGAAATAAAGAGGAAATGACTTAAGAATGGGAAGACGACATGAGAGCCAAGTATCCCTATCTATTCCCAACTACAGGTAACTAAATTTCCAAGACAAAATTCTTTGTAGGTAGGGTGGAATTGTCACACCCAAAACCCATTTTTTTTTTGAAATTTCATAAACTCACTTTTGCATGCTTTCTAAATTTATTTTGAGAGAATTTTGAGGGGTTTAGAAAGGAAGAAGGCATAATTGAAGGTTTGGGAGAAAGTGTGTTTTTGTAAAAAAAAATAAAAAAATATTATTGCAGTGCTACTATAGCAACGCGCCATAGTGTGCTGCATTCTAGAATTTTGGCACTGTAGCATGCCCAGGTGAGCTATAGCACACTGAGCACTGGAATGTGTGCGCTGTAGCACGTCAAACCTTGTTATAGCGCACCGGTTCATGATTTTTCATGTTTTTCTAAATATTTTGAGATTTTTAACTTCTCTAAAGACCCTTAAACCTCTTGAACTCCTAGAACTATAAAACAAAGATTTAAGAGATATCCAAGGGTACCCAAAACCAATCCAAAAATTCATAAGAACTAAAAATGAAGTTGAAATAAAATGGGGAAAAATGGTTATTTGAGGTTGAATGACTCACCTATTTAAAGCCTTGAGCTGCCATTCTAAAGCTTTCCAAAGGCAAATCTCACAATTTTAGAGAGGGAAAGAGAGAAAAAGAGGAAAACGAGAAAAAGGGAGAAATATATGAAAATTTGCTAAATCACAAACCCCTTTTCATTGTTTTTCAATAATTTTACATATTTGGATTTCTATATTCATTTTATAGCTTTTAATTAGTTTTAAATTTTTGATTGTGATGTTTTGTGTGTTGTAGAGAGGGAGGTGGTTGAATCTCACCCATGGAGAAGCTTTGCATGATTATTGTTATTTTTATTTGAAATGCCCTTAGATCTTGTTTTATTTGAAATGATCTATATTTTAATAGCTAGATTAGAACATGGACGATGTCTTTATGGTTGAAATTTGAAAAAAGTATGAGATGATGTTGAAATAGAGGAAAATGGAATAAGGGCATGTTTGGCTGGAGCTCAAAAGTTATGAGAGGGAGGAAAATTGTAATTTAGGGTATAGTTATGCTTTTACATAATGTATTTAGAGTATTTCTCTCATGTATGTATATCCCACTTGTAAGAGAGGATAACCTAGTTACACAAACCTCGGACTCACAGCTCTAGCAGCACTCTTATAGACTCTTTGTGCATGATGAGTGAGAATCTTCCTAATCCTAGTTTACTTTTCAAACTACGATTTACAATAAACTATGGTCATTTTAAACCTAATTGTATGTTACTCTTAAGAACATGTGAAACAGTCCAGCTATGTTTTGATTTTAGCTATATGCTTAATTTTATGATTTTCATGAGTTTAAGATATTTTGGTACTTCAACACCTAGACCATGATGTCGAGCAACCATTTGGGATAGGTGCCAATCCTACTTGCACTACATGATATATGTATGCTCCTTTCTCTAGTGAAAGGACCACGCGTGACGACCCCTAATGCGGGCTATACAATTAATAAATCTAATTTACATTATACTTTTGTGCTCAATTTTATTAGATTTATCAAGTATTTTTCATTACTTTTAGCTAAAATGGGATACAAAATGTGTAAATTCTTTTGATTTCTTTATTCTCCCTTAATTTGAGTGAAATTAATAGTTTTTAGTTAAATTGAGCTTTTTTAAGCATTGTTGTGTTGAATCTAAAGTTTCCTCACTTTGGTCAATATGGGCTTCAACAGGTGAAAATGTAATATGAAGATTAGAAAGTGGTCCTGAGGCTTTAATCCATCCCAATCCATCTTAACAATGTTGCTTGAGATGATTTTGGGTGAATTCAAGGGACTTTGTTGCTCAACAACAAGAAAGTCAAGTTTTTAGCCTCTTAGGTTGAAGCTAGCCCAGTTGGAAGATCAAATCATGGAATAAGGTTTCAAGACCAAGCTTGAAGCTTTTCTAGGGTTCAATGTAGCTTAACAAATTGCTAGAAAGGGTTTTTGGTCAAGCCAAGCTTAATTGGAGCTTAATTTCAAGGAAATGTTATTTTAGAGGTGCAAGTAGAGTTGCAACAGTAGTAGTCCAGAGAAAAATATTCATAAATAGAGTTAGGAGACTCGGATTGGGGCAATTCAAGAAGTTTTAAAAAGGAAAGAAAAGGATCTGCAACTCTCATGTTTTGATCTCAATCTAGTTTTGCACATAAGATGCTCAAAATTGAAGAAATAGAAGCTAGAAGCTTGTAGGAGCAGTAGTAGATTTTAGCAGATGCAAATTAGGGAAGGAAATTCATATCTTGAACTACAAAATTTGGATTGAGATTATCCAAGATGTTTTGAGAAGTTGAGAAATAGTCCTATAATTTTCATGTTCAAGCCTTGATCAAATTCAGAATATAGAGTTCTTGAAATTGATGAATAACTTCAGCAGTACTGTAGTAAAACAATAGTTCTACTACTTGCTGCTATTTTGGAGAAAGAATCAAAACATCGGCTAGAAAATTTGGATAGAATTGATTTAAGATGTTTTGAAAACCTTAGAAAAAGCTCTACAACTTCTGTGTTTTGGTCAAAATCTAATTCAACATAGAAAGGGCTCAAAAGTTAAAAAGTAATTACAACAGTCAGAACAATTCTGTAGATTTTTAACCACAACATGTTGGCAGAAAAATATTCATAACTAGAGGTAGAAAATTTAGATTGAGTTGATTCAAAAGGCCTAGGAAAGACAAGAAAGAATGCTACAACCTTTATGTTTTGACCTCAGTCTAATTCAGCCTTTAAGATGTCCAAAAGTTTGAAAAAAGCTAATAGACTTGCAAATTTAGTTGCAACAACAACATTAGAGTTTGCAGATCCAAATCCAAACACTCATGACCCGAATGGAGGATCCAGATCCATGTCCATAACCCTAATTTGGGATCCAATTGAGTTACAATTCTTGCAACAAAACATGACCGTTAGTGAAATTCATAACAGACTAGCTGAACCACTCCATTTTGTCAAAAACCAAGTTGATTTATGATTGTTTTCTACAAAATTGCTTCTATCTAGGCATGGGCTGAGCATGGGCTATGTAGAGAATGGTAGGAGTGGATGAGAAAGTGATGGTTTGGTATAGGGAGGAGAGTTTTCTCTCAGAGGTTTTTGCCTTGCAACTACAACAGAGAAGGAGGATGATACATGAGGAGATTTTCTTTTAACAGGTTTTACAGCTAGAAAGAGGGGATCTTGAGAGTTGGTTCTATAGAGGGGAGGCACGAAATACAACTGAGAGAGGGCACGAAATATAGGGGAGGAGCTGAAAAGAGGGAGAAGAGAATTAGAAGAAGAAGCTACAAATTCTCTATCGAGATAGCATTACTCTTTTTCTGTTTTCTATTAACATTTTCAGCAGTTTTATCTTTGATTTTGTTTTCAATTTCAAAATGTATGAACCCATGATAAATGTTGAATGTATTATTAAAGTTTTGTGCAACATGATAGGTCAAACTCCTTGTTGGGAAAATGATGTAGCTGTATTACTTGACTTTACTTGATAATCTAAATTGAAACTGTTGATTCTAGGGTTCTGATTTTTTTTTTCAATTTGTAAGCTTAAGGGTGTTTGCAAGATAATATGATTTTTAGCTTAGTATGGCATGTCAAAGAGAATTAAGTTGAAATTTCAGATTATTTGCAAAGCTGGCTTTGTTGAAAATTGAAGAAAAGCTATCTTAATGAGATTAAATAATGCTAACTCTAACATTATTCAGTATATAATTGGTGTTTTTAACCATGTTATCGTCCAGTAGGAGTGGCTAGGTGGGATTTATTGATTTTAATTGAATTGAATTTTGATTGTAATTTTTAATTACGAGCCAATGCATTGTTTGACATAGTTAAGATTGAGTAGTTTAGTAAAATGTCTAATTTCTCATATGTGGCCTGTTTAAGTAGTTTGGTAGGATGCTTAACTGAAAGGGGTTTTATCGATCTAATGTATTTTGGAATTGAGTAAATTAGGTGGGGCTCGGTAGAGACTGGTGAAATTATTTACTTTCATGATAGATTAGCCAGTCCAGTAGAAAGGCTAGTAGTTTTAGAAATCCCGCTACCTTATATATTTTAACAACCCTTGGTTCCATTTTAATTCATAATATCAAGCAAAATTAAGGTGGTACTAGCGAAATCATTTTTCCCAACAATGTCTCTCATTTATTTTTGACTAGATCTCCCTATTTGTTGCATAACTTTCAAAATCCTGTCATTAGTTAGAACTTTTACTTTCTATTTTTATAAAATTTTTGCAAACTCACTTTTCTCTCAATTAACATCTAAGTTTGGTGAAAATTTGGAAGTCAATCAAAATCAATCCTCGTAGGATCGACACTTCACTCACACACACTTTACTACTTGAGCGACTAGTGCACTTGCCAGTTAGGCGTGCAACAACAATGTAGTAGCACCCGACATATTTATGTTTTGCCTAATGAGATCTTATATTATGTTTTATAATTTTACTATCACTAGACACAAAGACACCTTCAGTTGTGCACATTCGACCAGAGTATGCATGTGACTATATATTGTAATCCTTATGATTTTCTATGATGTTTCATGATGTCTTCTATAATTCATACTCACGCTCTCTCATGTATTATGACTTGACACAACAACAAACTTCTCTTTTATATTGCTGAAATTCTTTTGTTATACATCTTGATATGAAACTTTATTAGATTGTATACATTATTAACATAGTAACAAAACCTGACTGTTTACACTAGGATTAGTTGGATTTATCCTTCGATAGGGTGTTCGTCTCACCCCACTATTTTCTTTTCCCTTGTAGATGTTAAGACAATTAGTTAGGACCTTGGTGTTTGGATTGCTTATGTTTTTGTTCATTTCATAGCACCAGATTGGCCTAGGTTACAAGAGTTTGTTTTGATTGTATCTTATAGACATGGGATACGTATGTTGGGAAACTATTTTATATTTTGGACAACTGTAAATAAGTTTATAATATTTTGAGATCTAATGAACGATTTATAGCTGGTTAAGTGTTATGTAATGATTTTTGAGCATGACATGTTTGTTAGATGATTATTGGGTATTTGCTAGAAATGTTGACACAAGATGAAATATGTATAACTTATGTGTTGGATGAGATGTTGCAAGTTATATACATATATATATATATATATATTGTGAGGTTGCTTAAATAACAGGTACTCAGACACAAAGCCTTTAAGGCTCGCTAAGAGAGGGGTTATAGTGGTTGGTATGTTGTTAGATTTTACTCGATGGTGTGTTGGTTATTGCCTTACTGTCACACTTCTTAAGGTTAGAGAGGTCGGGGTGTGACAGAGTATGTAACACCCCTTTCTTAACCATTAGCTAATTTTGTGATTTTAGACCCTTAGATGAAGAAGTTAGAATTCTGGGGCCATTTTAGTGAGAGGAGCAAAGGTGAAAGACCAAAGTGTAAGTACAAAAAAGGGGGGCGAAGTGCAAAAACCCCTTGCCATGCCCTAACCTTTTCCTTTTCTCTTTCCTTTCTTATTCCCTTCTTTTTCTTCCTCTTGTGTTACACATTTTTTGCCAACAATGGCTTCTAGTCCATAGCTTCTATCTTCGGTCTTTCTATTTTCTTTTTCTTTCCTCTTTTCTTTCTCTCTTCCCTTCTCTTCTTCCTAAGCGTGAGCTGCTCAAATTTGGGGCTTGAAAACTAGTGGCCAAACCACCATTGTAGGCCACACGAGTGAGCTTCTAGTGTAGATATTACTTGATCTCAGCTCTTGCCAGTTGTGAGACACACCTTGCTCATCTTCTCTCCCTCTTTGTCCCTTTATTTCTCTAGTGGTCAATCCTCCAATTGAGAAGCCAGTGGCCTTGTTCTCCATCTGCTTTGGTCGACAACTAGCACTAGTTTCTTCTAGCTTCACCTTTTGGTTGGGTTTTGGTTGCCATTTCAACCACTAGGAAGGATTTTGGTCTTCTCTCTCTCTCTCCCTCCCCCCATCTCTCTCTATTAGGTCTATACAATCGACTAAAGAAACTTGTTTCTCCTTCTTCCTTGTTTGTATAGGTTCAATGGAAAATGGCCAAGTCCCATTTAGTTTCTCCCTTCTTGGGTATGTTGATAGCACTAACTTTTTCCAAGTATTGGAGCCTTATTATCTCTGTTGAAAGATCGAGATTTGCAATTCCTCTCCATTTAATTGCCTTTTCTTGTTTGGGATTGAATTGTGGGAACTATTCATTTAAGCCCTAAAATTATTATTGTGTTACTGAGCCAATTGTTTCTATACTATTTCTTTATTGTTATTGTCGTATTCTTGACATTTTTTGTATATAGTTGATTTGAAATCATAGTTTTGGAAAATTGTGTTTTCTACAAGGTTTGTGTGATTTCATCATTTACTCTCATGGTTCTCTAAAATGTTATGTAAATTCTGTTCAGTTTCTTTTGGTTGTTAGTGTTGTTCTCCCTTACTCGTCTCGATGATTGTTTCAAAACATCCACATGTTTCGTTACACTTAACTCCTATTCATGTTCTTGTATTGATTCTTTGTATATCAAGATGCTACTGTATTTTCTTATGTTGGTTCTTTACTCTCTGTATTGCCAATGCGTTACTCTTATTGATATATCTTAATACGCTCTTCCTTGTTAGCTGCTATTACATCTCTGATGCTTATTTCCTATTGGGGTTTTGCTCCTTCTATTCTTGCTTTTGTTTTTCCCTTCTTCATATCTGTTGACTTTGCTTTTGGTTAAATATGGAGTTAGGATTCTTGAATTGAGGTTGTTAAATCTATTATCTTACTTACAATTTGTATGTGTTGTTCAATGGCTATGATTTAGAGTTTGAATTGAAGTTTCATGGGTTAGAGTGGCACTTAGTTATCTTACACTTTAAGGTATTGCGTTTTGGATACTAATCTGTTGTTTAAGGTTCTAGACCTTGGTGGCTTCTATCATTATCATCGTTACCCAACAACTTCATAAAGTCAGCTCATTTTAGTTTGGCATTATACTGTGAGTGATAATACTTATTCTCTATATGTATTTTATTAAAATTTTCCTAGATGAATCATATGCCTATTTGTTTCAAATGTGTTGTCATGCCTATTGAATTTACTTGATTTGATGAGTTTTAAAGAATTATTTGATATAAGTATACTGGCCTCATTTGTATGTTAAATAATAAAAATGTGGAACAAATATTTTGAAAACTTTGATGTTTGACTTTCCTATATGTTTTGAGTTTTGCATATAAAATAGAATTACAATTTGTAATTATGAGAATGCAAAGATTTTAATAAATGCTCATGTTCCCAAATTATAAAAAAAGGTACTTAAATATGTGTCATAGGAACTCTGATATGGATTTTGAGAAAGAATATTATGGTGGGAGAATATGACATAACGTCAGATAGTAGAGGCATTATTAAGCTTAGTGCACCTTGATTTGACATCAACTAGTAGGGGCATTGCTAGCATGTCGTGTTTAGCCACATGTATGGACTGGATTATATGAATATGAACATCATGAAGCTGATATGTTTGAAGGCTTTAAAGCATAATTGTGTGATATGAATGTGATAAGAAAGTGAACTCATATACTATTTTTAAATATATGACATGTGTAATAATGATTTTCTATTTGAAAGTAATGAATTTAGTTCCCAAAGTATTTTATATTATTTATTCAATTTTATGAAATTGGTTTACAACAAAAGTTTGTTACGGTACTCATCTTAATATCTTTAAAATATGTATTATTGCATCACTAAGTTCTAAAAACTCACCCCATTAACATTTATAGATTTTAGTGTTGATTGTCCTCTTAGGTCTAGTTGATTGATATAAGCAGTAGAGTCTTTCAGTGTGCTCAATGTGATAGATGGGCATGTCTTACGATTTTGTATTCTTTTCATGCTTTAATCATTTAAGATGTAGTGTATGTTGTTTATTTTTGAGTTTCTTATATATGTTGTGCAGTATTTTAGTGTGGCTCCAATAGCTTTAAACAGGTCTCCTTTTGGTTAAATGTGTGTCGTGTACTATTAGATCTTATTAAACTATTATATAAACTGCTTGGAATCATTGTTGTAACTAAACTTGTGATTTTGATAGGTTAAGAATTTTAGGATATGCCCAGTTTTTTAAAGGACTTTTGCCAAAAGTTTGGAAAAATCTTATACTTAGAATTCTGTCAGAAGTTTGGAAAAATCTCATACTTGGATTATGTGCATAGTAACTCTTAAAACTAAATAGGATAGATAGCTTTATTCTACTACGGGTCACATGCCCCAAACTTGGGTTGTGACAGTCTTCTCACGACTCCTATCATTTCAAAAAAGAGTAAACCACTACTTTAGTCCTCAAAAGATATTCCAACCACCAATATAATCCTTAAAAGTGGATAACCATCAAAATAATCCAAACATATCCCTTCCATTAAGCAAAATAGTACTGCCATCCATTCCACATCCCATGGAGTGACGGAATGCCAATGTGTGGCTGAGATGGACATTAAATAGTAGAAAACTGCAATTAAACTGAAAAAAAAAGGAAATGTAAGTCCTATGTAGTGCTTACATGGAAGATCATCCATGGAGTGATGGCATGGGTTGACATGGACGTCAAATGTCGAGAAGTTGAAATTAAACAAAACAAAAGAGATGAAACAACATTGTTTGCCAAATTGCTTCCTCCCTAAATTGCTTCGTAATGAAAAGCACACAGATAACCCAACGCCCCCTGTTTCAACCTTCCTAATGAGAAAACCCCTTCCCCTCATAGTTGACTCTCAATCCCTCCTCCCAATCCCTTTTGTAGACGGTTGTGGCAGCCGTAAGCTTCGCCCATCTAGGGCCCGACCCCACGAAGTGTAGTCATTGAAACTGGTCACAATCCCCTCGAAGAAGTCTCCTAAGAACCTTCGGCTCCTCAACCTGACGAATTGGAACCTCGACACCCTTCGCCCGACTCAAGTGGGACTATCATCTCCCTCCATCACCACCATGAGCTCCTCCCTTTTCTTGCTCTCCCTTATCACAGTAAAAGGCAGCTTGTGGAGAGCGAAACAAGAAGTAAAGTGGCAAAAAGGGCAAAAAAGCAGAGCACTGGAAGCACCAATCTTATGGACGAAAGGAGGCCCAATTCGATGCAGCAACAAGGCATGTTCTAGTGGGCCGTTGAGGCACGATTTACCGAGGCTATGAGGTGTCAAGGGTGGGTGTGCTCTCGACTGTAACTACTGGGCACAGGGATGATTCTATCAATCTCTTGCTTCTCCAATGTGCTTCATTACCTTCTCATGTATGTACGCTTTGTGTTTAGATTTGCTATAATCAAGCCGAAAACACCATATATATAAGCAATTGGCCTCTCTGCCTATTCAGTATTCTAACCATAGTAAAGAACTAGAGAAGCTCCAGATGAAGCTTCCCTTAAATTGCCATGCTCTATTTCTCCTCTTCTGTTCTGATTTCTTCTTGCATTTTAATGTGGAGAGCATTTAACTAGTACTTTGAGAGTCCTTACTCTCCGCATTAATTTTGTGTAGGTTCTTTTCTCCCTCCTTCGTTGCTCAGCCAATTTTGTAACTTAAAAATAAAGAAAGAAAGAAAGAAATAATTTCTTTGAATAGTGAGAATATGCACATTCCTTTTTTTTCCCTTAGATTCAGGATAAACTTCACATAGAACTTTATTTTTTCATGTTAAACAAAGTTGTGTTAAAAAAATAAGGGTAAAAAAAAATACTCTTCTCCCTTTAATTTGTTTAAATGACATTTAATCACATTCTCATTATAAAGAAATACTTTCCCTGTTTGATAAATTGTTAATTAACTATTCTTTAATAATTTTTTTTTTTAAAAATATGAAAATAACCCAATTTTACATACTTTGGTTATCCATCTAATCAAAAATTCAAATATTATTTGATTCACTTAAAAAATATTTTTAAGTTTATTATTTTTAAATTTTAAAAATAAAAAAATTATATTTTTAATTATCTAATTTTTTAGTTTTTAAATTTTAAATAAATTTTATTTTATTTTTAAACTATATTTTACCCTTTTTTAACTTAAATAACACTTAGTTATTTTTATTTCAATATTTAAATAAACATTTAAAAATAAAATAAAAAATAGTTAAAAATTAAAAATAATAAAATTAAATTATCAAAAGTTAATTTTTTTGATTATTTTAAATTAAAAATGATAAATTTAACAAATAATTTTTAAGTAAATCAAATAATATTTTAATTTTTTATTATTAAATAGATGGTCAAAGTATGTGAAATTTGGCTATTTTCATATCTTTTTTTTTTTTTTTTTTTTGTAAAAACCATTAAATATTCATTAATTAATAGTTAGTCAAAGAAGAAAAGTGTTTTTTATGATGAGAATGAGGTTATGTATCTAAACTTGGAGAGAAGGGAGTGTTTGTTATCAGAAAAATAAAATTCAAATTGAATGTCTGCATAAATCATGGTATTCTAGACAACAAGACTCATAGTCTAATTTAATCTCTTTTTGATTTTTAAAGTGTTTAGTAATTTTTTAAGTTTTTTTTTGTGTAGCTTTTTTTTTTTAAAAAAAAATTAAAAATATACTGTGCAGCTAATTTTTCTTAACATATGATCAGAAAAAATAAAAAATAAAAAATTATGAAACATCCAGTTAGTTGTTATCCTAATTAATATTTAATTTATAATTCCAAAACAATCTAAAAATCAAAACCACTTCGTGCCTGTTTCTTTTGTCTTTTATGCTAAAACTAATTTTTTGACATATTTATCCCATCAAATAATCAGACAATTTGATTTGAGTTTTTCTAAACTTGTATAGTATATAACATTTATGTTTTCGGCCTTTTTTTTAACACCTTTTGTGTTTTGATATGAAAGTAATTATATCAATTTATTTGGTGTGCAATTTTCTCTTGAATTTATATTTTAATTCCAAAAAAGTGTAGGTTAAGGAGTATTATTTAAATTAACCAAACATAATAACTGTATTACCCATTTTTAACCATTAACTTGATCTAAGAGGATTTTTAGAGAATTTTATCAGATTTTGTCCGATTTTTTTTTTAAATTTGATTTAGATATGTTTAGGATTTGATTTGAATGACATTTTTTTTTGGAGAAAAAAGGATAAAAAGCCTTATCCTTTTTAAAAGATTATCTAAAATAAATTTTCATCCTGTTGGAGGTTTATCTTTCTTGAGATATCTCATCATTTAAAGACCTTCTTATTTATAAATAGGAGACTTTTTCAATTAAAGAAATGAAGAAATCTACAAACGTTCCAAAAATTAAAGTTTTCAAAGAGAAATTTTAAAAGATTCAGCTGCATAAATACAAGAAAAAAAATGAAGAACTTCAATTTCTGTTTATTGAAAAAACCTGCCGTCTCGAGATTAAGGAATTTTGCTTCAACAGTCATCCAATTACTTCTAAAACCACAATTGTTGCTGGAATTTTTTTGATTTATCATTAAGGTCCCTCAATTGAGAAAGCACGAAAAATTATTTTATGAAAAATATTGTAATCATCATTTTAGCTTTTTAATTAGGTTCGATTTGTTTGAAATAATACTTTTTAAAAATTCTATATAAATCATATTTTTAATATTAGAACATCAATTCTAAATGTGAATGGTGAAAATTAAATTTTAATATAAGGCAACTAAAGAATTTTTATCAGTACTAGAAGTCTATTACTGATTGGTCACAACAAAACAAATGGTGAACAATAACAAGGCATTGACCTTGTTTACTTTAGCCAAGCAAATTGCTAAACTGGAGTGAATGGCTAATATTAAAGTATGGTCATTAATGTAACATCCCAAACTAAACTTGGGTTGTAAACTATTATTCATCATTACAGGAAGATAAATAAGGGACTAGACATGAGAAATTAGATAAGAGACGAATAGTAAATATAATAAACATTATGTAGGCGTCCTACTGCCATAGGAATCCTTCAAGTCAAGTCTGAAGTTTGTGATCCCCTATCTGAGAAATTTTAGGCCATCTACAATATAAATTAGACTGGGGTCAAAACATGAAAATTGTGGACCTTCAAGTTAGAGAATCATAGGTTTTGGAATCAATCCAATTTGATTACTCTAACTCAAGTTATACGCACTTTATTGAAACAAGCCCAAACCTGTCGACTGTAGGAAAGGTGATAATTTTGACTCATTGTTAGCTTGGATTTGGCATCCTTTTAGTCAAAATTAGGTATAGATCAAAATAGCAAAGTTGTAACTCCTTGAAATAGCTTTACAACCCAATTTGAATTATATTGATTTGAGTTGTGTAACTCAAGTTATAGCCCAAAAAGCAAACAAAGGTCCAATGAGAGTTTTCATGTTGATAGGCTAAATTTTGGGCCAATTTTGAACCTTTTGCATGTAGAATCTGATCAAGTCCAAACATAAAAATTATACTCTATTAAGTTAGCTTTAAAACTGTTTTTTAAATTAGGTCATTCCGAGTTTTGTAACTTTAGATATTAGCATTTACTGCAGATAGTGTAAGGAAAGTAATGGTAAAAAGGAGGGGGACATAAAGTAATTTGATAGGCATGTGGGGCCCACTTCCACCAACCTAAGGGGTCTATAAATACCTCTTAGGGGCCTCCAATTGTAGCATAGGGTTGCCAAGGGAGAGGGAAGAGAAAGGGGAGAAAGAGGAAGAAGAAGAGGAAGAGAAGAAGAAAAAGAAAGGAAGAAAGGTAAGTAAAACATAAAAACTTTTAATTTATGAAAGTTTTTGCATATATTTTATAGAATATGTATAGTAGAAGTTTATGTATATTTTTCATAGATTATATATGATACTTCCATGCTCTATTATATGTAAGAGTTGTATGCTATTTTTAACTTCAGAGGCATGCTAGAATAATAGAACAAACCAAAACTCTAAGAAAAGTAATTAAGATTAAAACTTCAATATAAGGTTAGAATTAGCTCAAGGGGGATCTCCTATGAATTATTTGATGTTCTTTAAGATTTTATGAAATTTTAAGGGAAGATTAGGGTACAATATCAAGGGTAGCTGAACCATAGGAAGGGATAAAAGCTAAGTATAAGAAATGAAGATTAAGAAAACACGCTAGGATAATAGAATAGTAAAATAATAATTATATTATCTAGATCTTTCAACATGCATTTACATTTTACATTTAGAGTATATAACTTATATTTATATATGTTTAACTTATAGAAAAAGGGAAAACAAATCTGAGAAAACCTTTGGTCAATTTTCAAGACTAAATAGCAAACTACATACAGGTGAGTGGTATTTTCCTAATTATAGTTTATTTTCCAAAATATGTTTTCTAATAAATAAAATTTATTTTCCAAAAATGCTTGTATGTTGATATTAAAGAGGGAAATAGTTCAATTATGTTTTGATTTCAGTTATATGACGAGTTTGATGGATTTATGATAGTTTATGATGATTTTGTGCTTTGGCACTAGAGTTGAATGTCGGACAGCTACTTGAGACAGTTGAAAATTCTACATGCATGATGTTATATGATATAACTTACACTAGAGACGACGATACATAACGCTTAGATATGAGCACTTTGTGTAACATCCAAACCCAAAATTCTCATCATTCAATCTATGCTATATTTTGCATAAGCATGATTATATATTGAATAAATTTTAAATTCGTGTGGCATTACTACGTTTTCGAGACACAGTGGAGTATAATTATTATGATCCTTTATTTATTGGCTGGCCTTGATTCTTGCCCCACTATTCTTGAGGTTTGAGAGGGGTTAAAAAGACCAGAAAAAATTAGCAAATGAAATCTAAAAAATCAATGAAGAATGAGTGGTTTTGACTAAGCATGATTAGTGGGGTGATTAGTGGCTTAAGTTTATTTTAAAAATCCCTTAATCTTTGAGGTCAATAAGGGTATTTTGCAATTACTTGAGAGAAAATAATAATAATAAAATAAATAAATGAAAATAATAAAATAATAATAATGATAAAATAATAAAATAATAAAATAATGATAATAAAATAAAATAATAATAAAATCATATCATCGCCTTGGTGCATCACTTCAAGTGAGAGGTGGCTATTTGAGCTTTCATCGAGCTTGTTTAATAAATAAACAAGAGAAGAGAATGAAAGGAAATTAAGGAGAAGAATGAGAGCCAAAAACTGAGCCAAAACTTGAAGATTTAACGAATGTATTCTTTGCTTTTTCTTGAGTTCTTGCCTCGTCTATACCTTCAATTCCATTCTAGCAAATTAGTTTGCATGCTATGAGTAAATTATATGTAGAAGGAGTTGGGATTTTAGGGAGAAAGCTAATCAAGCCTGAAGTTGGAATTAAACTCATGTTTTAGTTAGACTTTTGTATTTAAGGGAGAAAAGTACCAACTAATGGAGAAAATACAAGCCATATAAAGTAGCTCTTCAATAGTTTTCCCAGTTATCTCAGATGGTAATTTTGGAGTTGGTGGTATTATAGCACTAACAATTGAAGTAGTCCTCCATGAAATCAAACCACAAGCATGAATCAGAAGATTTTCAAAATTCTTCCAAAAAAGTAAAATGCAATTCCAAAACTGAGGCGAAATTTTCACAATTATCTAATTAATAGAGATACTAAGACAAATTTTACAGACCCACTACTGGAAGTAGTAACCAAGGCTGTTAATGTTTGGGTAGCAGCAGCATTGGAATTGGATATTGTTGCAGCAGTAGCAGAAGGTGTGGTCACACCTACCAAAAAAGGTAGCATCCAACCAACACAAATTAGAAAAAATCTTCCAATAATTAGGAGCATTAGTTATTTAACTTAGGATTTCAATAATAAGACAAGTATTCACAGGAATGCATGAAACTAAGTCCTTAAAATCCAGAAGAGTAGTAGAATACATAAAAAAGAAATACAGATGCAAGTTGATTCCTTTTGTTTTGGGGACTTTGTTTAAAATTTGTGTAGCAATTAAAGTACATACAGCACAACAAAGGCAATGCAATTTAGGTATTATCCCAATGAATAGAGTAAATGACAAAGAAGAGGAGCCATCAAAAGACACTGTCAATAGATGTTCTTGTGGCACAGAAAATTGTACAAGCCTTAGATGGTTAGCAGCTAAACATATCAATTTTTATATTGCTAGTTTATCTAAACCAAATTTCCCCGAACTCACTTTCACGAAACTTACTCTCAAACAAGGCCAATAAGTTCTTACAAGATTAACATAAAAGACAGACTAGTAAGACATATCTTCACAATATCAATGTTATACAAATTGACAATTAGCACTTGAACAATGTAGTGTTTTCTTTGTTGTTGGTTAATTTATAATAAAATTTAACAATTACTCATTAAGATGAGATCACTCACCTTCAGAATAAATATTTGACTTTTACTTTTCAGTGCATCTAATATGTGATGAACATAATATATGGAGGTATCGATACAAAAAGGAGCATTGCAAAACCCCTTGACAATAAAAATCAAATACAACCCAAAAGTTTCTTAGTAGAAAAGTAATTTTAAGTACCATGATTCACTATATAAGTTTAAATGCCTAAATTCCAAAATTTTGAATAGACAAATGAAAAGATTAAAAAACTTTTTCATGTGTTTAGAGATGCAGGTAAAAATCAGATTCAAAATTAAACTTAAAAAGAAAATAATTCACCTTCAATTTATTAACTCTAACAAGCAAAGCTCTAATTCAAAGTGCAAAAACAACCTTGAAACAAATTTCTAACAGCAAGCAATATAATAAACATGTACAATCCTCTGTAAATGTTGTAATTCTAAAATATATGCATGGCATACATAAAACAAAATCAAAGCAACAAAAAGCGTATCCAATGAGGTTTTAAGTTTAAATATGTCACTTAGTTGAGTTGTATATCCAAGTCAACAAAAAGTAGAATATAAAATACCCCAAGACGCATGTCTCCATCCTTAATGAAATTGCAACCATATTTGTCACAATATTATCCATACCATAATAAATTCACAAAAACAAAATGATTGACTTAAAACCAAGAACCAACTGAAAACATATATTATGATTTAGAATGGAAATTCAGAAGAGGTATTATGCAGATTTAGAAACTAAGGAAGTGAGTGAACTGATTAGTTAATTTCTTTCTTCCATCATGTATCGAGATTAACATTTTCTCTTGAACATCCTTTTGGCACAATAATGAAGCCACAGGGATGGTTAACACATTAATTTTAGATCACTTTCAAAGTTGAGAAAGCAACATTTTGAGGTCCATTAAGCATGCCTTAATGATTGACCATAGCAATTTTGATTTGAAAAATCTATCTAGAGGAAAGTTGTGCGGTCCTTTCTCTACTAATCAGTGGGTGTTTAAAGATGACGTAATGGTCACTCACCTATGAGACAGCCTTTTAATGTCCCAAGTACTAGCTATCTTACACCATGAAGGTGACAATGCAATTAGAGCATAGATCTCATTAATAACAGTTAATTCTAAATAATCTCCCTTGATGCCAGCTAGGTCTTTATCTCTTCCTTTCTTTCTATCCTTTTGTTTTTTTCTTTTCAAAAACAAAAAATATATGCAATGATTGTAAGACCTGGAAATTATTAAATGGAAAATCCCTACTAAGACATTTTGACAACATCCAACAGGCTCAGATGCAGAAAATAAAGCCAATTAATGATCTCCTTGAATACCAAAATGTCCCCAATACTGACCTAAACAATCAAAACCCATATAATCAACATTACCAAACTGATAAATCCATAATTGCCACCTAATAATCACAGCAACATGAAACTCCAGTAGATAGAAACCACAGATTTTGCGAAAACCCATGAACAACAGCAGGCCAAGGCAAGAAATCAACATTATAATTTCAAAATGTTATATCTTAACATCATATAAGCTAGCTGAGAAGTCATACTTCAGCAATTCCTTCTTCAACTAGGAGCAAGAAGACTAACAAGTCATACTTCAATAACTATAGAGCCAAAGGAGTAGAGGATACTTTCAATGAAGTGTATATACTCCAAGAATCAAATACTATACAATCTAAACTTTAGGTGTAGAGAAAGTAATTTCTATCGCTAATAACATAGACGAGTGTCATGAGGGTTTTAGAGGTTACCTTATTAGCCCCAAATCAAGTGATTCACACAGCATAAAAAGGGAAAACAAAGAAAGGAAATTACAAAAAGGCTCACCTTGGTTGTTGTGCTTGGAGAAGGAGATGGCCGCAACTAAAGGGCTAATCGACTGAAAGGTTGCCATCTAACCTGGCATTCAGGTGTGAGGAAGAAGGTCAAATATTAGGCTAGGGTTTGGCAAGCAATTCTGGCTTTTTTTTTTTTTTTTTTTTCATCTTGAATAGCAGATGTCTTTTATACTATAGATTTATAATAAAATTCTTTTCATAAAATTTATTTAAAAAAGGCGATTGAACCACTGTTTTATTCTAAACCGCCGTATTTTACACATGTGAAAATGGCAATCAGTAAAACTGCCGTATGAACCACCATTAAATACAATAATTATGGTGGTTAGGCTTAACCGCTGTAATTTAATTGCTGTTATTCACCTTTTTTGTAGTGAATTAGGGTCATTACATATTTCTAGGCCAATTTTGATATGAAACTAATATCTTTTTGGTCGAGAGCTTAAAAGGTTAAAATGCTCCTTAACAATTGCATTTCCAGAGAATTGGACTTAAATTTTTACACTTTACTAGGTAGAGACCGCTTACCATCTTTAACAACCACCACAAAAAAGTAAGCCATTTTCGACGTACAATTTCCATTGGTAAAACAACAATTTTTCTTGGAAAGTCTATTTCCGATAGAAAATGTATTGTGGGAAAAAAGGTTGTTGAGAACAATTTTCGACAGAAAATTCACTCTGACAAAAAATTTTTGATGGAATTTTTCGACACAAATTTTCTAATGGAATTTCTAATAGATTTTCGGTGGCATATTTGGCAACTTTTCGACAACTTTTTTGGCGATGTTTTCAGTGACATTTCCTGCAACATTCTTTTATTTTTTATTTTTTACATTATTTTATGGTTCTTGTATATTTTATATTTTATTTTTAATTGTTTATATTTTATATTTAATAATAAATTATTTTTCAACAATATTTTTGATGAGTTTCCAATAACACCTCTGAAAACCTTTCTAGTAACGTTTTTGGTGACTTTTTTGGTAGTATTTTTAATTTAGTTTATTTAACATTTTATATTTATATTTTTCAATTTTTTGGCAGCACTTTTGGCAACTTTTCTAGCGATCACTCTGTATCTTTATTTCTAAAAAACAAAAATGATAAAAGTTCTTTAAAACAAAACTAAGTGGAGATTCTACTATCACATGATCAATTTTACTTGAAGGCAGGATTGCTATGGGAATTAAGGCTCCAAGAGTGCCAATGAGAATTAACTTCCTTCAAGCGACGAGGGAGCTCAAGGAGATATGCCAAAGCCTGGCTTGGTCATCCTAGCAGGTCATGGCATTTCAAGTGATGATCTCTTTGGGGTAGAGTAAAATAGCTGGGAAGGGTGAGAGAGAGCGATAGAGAGAGAGATAGAGAAATATGAGAGGGAGTGAGGAGGAAAGAGGAGCCGTTGGCTTTTAAAGGAACTTTTCTAACAACTTTCCAATGGAAAGCTATCAAAAAATAGTTACTAATTTAAAAAAGACGGAAAAATTTAATTTTTGACGAAAATTTTTGTCAAAAAGAGTTATAAATCCCAACAAGTCTACAAAATTGCCAAAGTGTGCAAAATTTTTGGTAGAAATTTTTATTGAAAAAGAGTTACAAATCCCAACAAGTCTGCAAGATTGCCAGATTGTGCAGAATTTTTGATGAACTTTTTGAATTTCTGACAGAAGTTTTGGTCAAAAATTTTTTGATGGATTATTTCATCAAAAATTTAGTCAAAATTTTCTGACATAAATTTCTGTCAGAAATACAATCGAAAATGCCGCTAGAAATTTTTTGGCAAAAATTTTTGCTGAAAATGCCGTCAAAAATTCTTCGATGGAAAATTTTGTTCAAAATTCCATCAAACATTTTTTGTTGAAAAATATTTATATATTTTTTTATAATTTTCTGACGGACTTTTTGCATTTTCGATAGAACTTTTTTACTGAAATTTTTTCGATGGATTCTTCAAAAAGTTTAAAACTTATAAACTTTTATCGCATGAAAATAAGCAAGAAGTGAGCTAGAATATTAGAAAAAAGGAAACAATTTTGGGGGTAACCAAACAGGTCTAGGTGGATTTAAAGTGAGATTGAAATGAAAGCTTAAATTAGCAATAATTATGGGTGCAATTACCTAATTTAACTGTATTGTGGATTAAACCACGTTTTAAACGTGTAATAGGTTCAATGTCCCTCTTCAAAATATTCCAATGGTACCAAAAGAGATACTCTAGCCAAGTGGAAGCATTCCAACCGTAAGTTGGTACTTCGCCCTCAAATTTAAGACAAAATTACGTGATGCTCCCAGTTTATTGGAATAGTAATTCCAAGCATGAAGTCGTCAATGCCCTATAGTGATTTATTAGATAATAAGGAAAAAAAAAAAAATTGAATTAACATGAAAATAAATTCACCATTTTGCCAGTTACATATATCCTTTTTCATTGACTTTTTAAGCTCAGTTATACTATTCCTTATTATAAACAATTTAATGCACTCCGCATTGAAAAAGACCAAAAAAAAAACTAAAGTTAATAATGATAATGCTTCTTAAGAAACTTTGGTGATGTTTGGAAATATTTCTAAAAGATCAAAAATTAAAGTTTAAAGCATAAGTGTGCAAAAGTGAATTCTTATTTGAAGTTGAGTGTGTTTGAAAATATATTATAAAATTTTTTAGAGTAGTAAAATTGATATTTAAGATATAATTTTGTAATTTATTTTAGGAGAAAAATTTTTTAAATTCTGAAAATTCCATAAGATAATTTTAAATTTAAGAAAAAAATCAAAAATATCTAAAATGACTTCTATTTTTTTTTTACAATAATATCACTTACAATTAAAAGCAGTTCTCTCATGTACTTTTAAATTTACTTTTACTTTCATTTTTTTGTTGTGTAAATGAAGAGAAATAGAATTTAAAAAATATTTCAAAAATGACTACGTATATTCAAAACTCAAAATCACTTGTGACCCCCATTTTCTATCTTAAATTCCTGTCTTTAATGATGTACTTCCCCACCTTAAGAAAGGTCTTCCTTTCTTCTTTTTACTTTATTTATTTTTAATTTTCTCTACCAGTCTCATATGGTTTGCGAAACACTAGGGCGAGAACTCTCACAACAAAAGCCATCGTGATGTGCCCTTCGTACTTGCACAACAAAATCACTTTATATAAAGTCCAATGGCCTTCTACCCTATTAATACTCCGCATTTCTTATTCATCCTTACACTTGCTCTTATAGTTATGGCTTCCACCACAGTCACTGCTCGAAGTTGACTACCACCAGCACCTCCAAATTCTACTAGCAGAGGAGCTAGGAAGACGATAATTATTGGTCAACAATTGACAAAATTACAATATGTAGACATTTTTGTCCTCATGCAAGGCCGAATACTACCTTTCGGTCTGAGCCCTAAAGCTCACATGGCACCCTGAACATCAAAGCGACCATGTGTTTGCCAGTGATTGCATATCTCTCTCTCTCTCTCTCTATGGTGGGCGAAGAAGAACTTTTGGGTTCTTACAATGCGTTTGTGTTTGATGGATCAACAATATTTCATGCTTGATACAACACAGTACTATACGTGCTACTTCTCTTTGTTTTCATAATATTAGTAGTAAAGGGCTAGCATAGGCCTCAATTTATTTGTGTTCGCCTATGTTTCAAAATTATTATGAGAATGTCAAGATAGATTGAGCTTTGATCCTCTTATTCCAAATATTCGTTTCAACTAAATGTCTTCTAATCATTAATAATTTTAAAACTTCTATAATTAGTAATTTACAAAGTTTGGCCTTACAGTTGGCTAGATCAATTATGCAGCATATATCATCTAATCTTAAACTCAGAAAATGAATTCTTTGCCATTGGATACATGAATTCAAATCCCAAAAATTGTCCTCCATGTTCAACCTTAAATGGGTGGCTCCTTATATGCTTAATCCAAATTAATCATATATATGTGTAGACATTCCCTAAATATAGAGCTTCCTATCATAGCATCAATGTCGTCAAGACAAACAAAGAAGTCATGGCTGCCTTAAAGGAATCTCACATTGCTTTCATCAATGCCGTTATGATCATCGCGCTCGTTATCATGGCTCCACCTGATGATAATCCCACTGCTCGTGTCCTAGTCATGAAGGGTGAAAACCCACCTTCTGGCCTAAGCCGCAGCAGCGACAGATCAATTATGGCATTAGGTTTGTGTTTTTGTGTGTATTTCATATGGTCAAAGAAGATTCAAACTGATGAAGTTTCAAAGAATTATATTATGGTCAATGAACCCATGGAGTGCAATATTCTTTGTCATGTGTGTCATGACGCAAAAATTAGATCTGCAATTAGCGCTAGAATTACAATAAATTCTAGCCCTGTAAGCCAACGGAAAACTTGGAATTTATCTAAATCAAAATATGATATAAAATGAAACAAAATTTAATTAAAATAATAACTAAATTAGCAACACATGAGAAAAAAACATGTCTGTAGTTAAAGTGAGCTTCTAAAAATCCAAAAATGTAAAGTTTGGTAGAAAACCAAATAATTAACTTCTTCAATTCAAAAGCTAAAGATAACAGAATTAATAGACTCTTCTCAAGTAGCAAGATTTGCCAAACTAATGAACTCTGAATCTGAAAAAAAGTATAAAGGTGAGTCGGAAGAATCAGTGAATAATAATATACATTTATGACAACAAGGGATAGGTATACAGATAACAGATAACTTACTGAAAATAGATTTTTATAACAGATAACTTACTGAAAATAGATTTTTAACAAACATTCATAATTTAAAGAATTCGTAATTCAGAATGTAATAGATATTAGAAATTGGA
Organism: Thlaspi arvense; assembly: GCA_911865555.2. NCBI lineage: Eukaryota > Viridiplantae > Streptophyta > Magnoliopsida > Brassicales > Brassicaceae > Thlaspi > Thlaspi arvense. The sequence goes on from CAJVSB020000154.1 coordinate 199,317, forward strand.
TCGGTGACTCATAGTTTGCTAGAAAATAGAATGGCGACACTTAGTGTCGTGGCCCAAACCCTAGCCCATGACCGGCACTAAGGTTCACCAACCTAGTAAGCCTTGCACTGCCAAACATGCAAAACAGTATGAGTCGCACTTAATATATATATATATATATATTCAATCTCCACAAACATAAAACCGTAATCCTGTCTAAGAATAATAAAAGGAGTTACTAGAGAACCAAATAGATACAATACAAAAGTATGCCCATACATCAAGCAGATCGACAAGAAAAAAGCTTTGACACCAACATGCTAGCCGAGATGTGGAAGGGAAACCTAATTTGGAAATATATAAAAGAGTGAGTTATGAAACTCAGTGAGCAATAAATACATATCCTAACCATGCTGGGATATGCGTCACAACGCATACCAAAACTTACATATAAATGCATAGTGAGCTATTCGTGTATATCAAATCATATATGCATGAATACCATCATACACAACAATCCCATCTCATGGTAGAGTGTATGCCTAAGGCATCACAGTCTTATATTAGACTCAAAGCACTCACCACTGGACGCTATGCATCACCGTCCTTCAGTGCAAGGCTTTGGCATCCTAATCTCATCACATATCCATCTCACGATAAAGTATATCATGTCGAAGGCATCACAGTCTCATACCGGACTCAAGACACTTACCATTGGATGTTGCACATCAACGTCACCTAGTGCAAACCCCTAACGTCTCAATCTCATCGCATGATATGACTCCCCACGTTTAAAAGTAGAAACATTTTTGCATAAGCACACATATAGTTTATATATCAACATAATGATATCAAACATGTTATCATAAAAAGGCTTACTATCGTTTCAAAACACATCAATACATATCTTAAAAATTTTTGCACATATCAAAATACAATTTATGCATCAAAACCAGAATCCATGCGATAAGTCACAGTTAGGAAACACATGTATAAAAAATGCACGTCACTCACAATACAAGACCAAGCCAAAACCTGAGTCACCCACAAATGACCTAGCTATAGACATGCGCCTCCGCCCACGAATCTACAACCACAATAGCACACAATTAAGACCAACACTATAATCAACACAACAAAGGACTCGGCTGCCAAAACTAGGCTCTAAACCCATCTTGAAAACCCTAGCACGCATCCCAAGGCTCATTACCCATTACTCAAAAGTCACACGACTCAAGAACACATATCTATTTCTCTTAAAAACCATTAAACCGCGATAAACCGGCTTTCAAAACCATTGAATCAGTCTCAAACTCCTTTAAACTGGCTTGAACTAGCCATGAACACCTCAGAATTGGATTGGACTGAACTGGCCTCAAATACCTTAAAACCAAACTTAACCTGCCTTAAATATCGCAAAACCAAACTAAGCCAGCCTCAAAACCCTAAAACAAGGCTAAACCAAGTATTTTGCACACTAAACTAGCCTAAATAACACTGAACTGGCCAATTTTCTAGTGATCCAAAATCCTAGAGTCGTGAACCAGTACAACCTTCCCAGAACTGGTCAAGGTTCCCATTGAACCAGACAATTTCTTGCTGAACTCGCCACTGAACTAGTTTTGCCTTAAATCAACAACCTTAGATACCTTATCTCAGCCTTGGTTATAATATTTCAATTATATCCTATTCTGTCTTGGGATAGCAAATCCTAGAGTTAATCTACTAAGTTGAATTGTTGAGTCAACTCACTAATTTTGGCTATTGGGCCAAGTCAACCCATTGAGTTGACTCGCTTAAAACTTTGCCCAACCCTAATCACCTTGGGCCGACCCAATTGCTGTGATCCATGCCCACTAGCCTAGCCCAACTGGCCGAGCCTGGGCCCAACAAACTTGCCTAGCCTAGCGAAGTTCACTCGGTGAGCTGATTTAACTCGACTGAGCCAACATAGCATGGACCTAAACACTATCTAGGTTTGTCTTCCTTACCCGAAACCCAGGTTTCTAACCCAGTTCTACAACTCTATACTCAAAGTCAATAAACTCAAAAATTGCAAAATTTGAGAGCTTAACTCGATCAATTGATGGCCAAGGAATATAGAATCAAAGCTTAGTGAACCAATTTATGGCCTTTAATCAAGAATCAATTGGTCAAATGACTCAAAAATTCCATAAATCCAGTTTCTGTTGTTCACGGACTACTCAGCCGAACCAAAGCCAAATTCTCCCCAAATATCACCCAAATCATGAAATTGCTTGAGGGGAAATCTTCCTTGACACATGACACACCTAAATATACAAATTCAAATTGTAAAACAGTTGCAATCGATCGCAGGATGGCTGCCACAATTTCAGTCCACTATTGAACCGAAACTTCCTGTTCAGTCTCAATTTGACCCCTCAAAATTTATCTTCTTTCAATTTCACCCTTCTACTAATTCAGATTTGGTCCCTGTGCTTACCTGCCTTTGTCCTTCAGCACTGTCTCTTTTATTTCTTTCAATTTGACCATTGACAATTTGGATTTTGAAGCCCAGACTTTCCAATTTCTCAACTTAGCCCCCAATCTTTACAATTTCTTCAACTACCCCCTTCCAGAATTATAATTAAACCCCAAGTCTTTTAATTTGTGCAAAATATGATTTTGTTGTACAAAAATATTTGTAATACTAGTACCTTACAACTTAGTTTAAAAATCTTATCCAAAGTTTTTTCCACTGCTTTTCAAAATATTTTGTCAAGAAGAGAATCCACCATGAGATTAATTAGAATATAGAAAATTAAATCTAATCCATTGTAAATAATTCATAAGATAACAAATTAACTAACTGTAACTTAAATTAGGGAAACACTTTTAAAATTTATCAAAATGTTAAGAAAAAATTAGAAGAATAAATTACTCAAATCCATCTCATTTTCCCACTGAACAATGAAATACATATAATACGCCTTTATCGCTTTGAGTGAAACATAACGTTTAAGGAAATATCTATATCTACTAATATATGATTACATTAAAAAGATAAAAACCGAAGAGGGCAAATCTTTTCTTTCGTTTAAACTGAGGGAGAGAAAACCTCAGATTTGATTATTTATTCCTTATTTAGGGGCAGGCTTTGGGTCAGGAATCTCGTGGATTTGAACTTTAGATGATTAGATTTGTGTCTCGGATTGGGCTAAATGTCTACCCTGCAACTTTGGACTACGAAAACTGATTTTTTTTTCCCTTTATTTTGGCAACATCAAGTCTTAAAATTTGACAGTGTGATATATTTTATCGTCCATAAAACTTCTATGTAAAAATCGTAATTTTTCAAAAATAGGCTTACTAATTTCAATTTCTTTCCAAAACTTTAGTTTCTTTGAGGTAAGAAATTGCACAAAAATAAATGTCTATCTACTAAACTTAGAGACTCCATCTTCCTATCACATGTTTAAAATTTGGGACTAGGTTATTATGATTAAAATTATATGGACTAAAAGAAAATTTAAATTAAACTGTGAAGACCAAAATTGTAATTTACCCTAATAAAAATGACAAAATGATAGCTAATTCAATATGAATTTCGGATCACTGGATAAGAATGGTACATTATAACATGACTTTGGCATTATGTAATATTCCAAACCCAGTACTGACTAAATTCATTGTTATTCATGTGTAATTGTATCATTTTGTATTGTATAAATATTAATAATAGGTTTTGTAAATAAATTTGGTTAAATAGGAATCTTTATTTTTTTCTTGCCCACCACCCTATGAGAAAAATAATGGAACCTTAGGAGACTTTAAGAGATATTAAGAAAAACATGAAGTAGAGTGATGGAAATAATTAGAGGAAAAAGATAGTAGAAATTTAAAAGAAAATTTCAAAAATGAAACTAAGAATGGAGGAATTTTAGTTGAATAGCTTAATAAAATTTATTTGCAGTTTAACCTTAGTTTAAATTTTTAATTAGAGAGGATAAGAAAGGAAAATAAAATCCAAGATGGTATTAAGAAGATGAGCATGATATAGAGATTGAAAAGAAAGGTGGAAACCTAGAAATTAAGCATTTAAGTGAGAGCTTTTAAGTAGTGAGATTAGTGAGACTAATTAAGGTGTTAATTATGATTTTAGAGAAGAGGATTGAGAGGTTAAGGACATTAGAGAGTTAGGATATTATGATTATGGAAATAGAATTAGGAATTTGGTGGCAAAATTGGGGAGAAATTATGGAAAATTTTTAGAGAAAACCTAAAATTAAGCAAATAAATGAGTATAATTAGATTAATGAGATTAGTGAGTTTAATTAGTATGCTATTCATGATTTGAGGTTGTTAAATATAAGGAACAAATAGGGATATAAGATAGAAGTTAGGGGGGTAGAAATGGAAGAAGAAAATACAAGGGATATGGAAGAAAGAAAATCTTTAGTAAAGGGACAAAATGGTTAGTTCATTAAGGATGTGCTAAGATACACACACACACACACACATAAACCTCTAGAAGGCTCTAAATACTCTAAATTGGTCATGCAAGAGAGGTAAAAAAAAAAGAGAAAGAGAGAAAGCATCGTATTTTCTGTAGTCAGTCAGTAAATGTGGTTTGTTTATAATATTGGAAAGGTACCCAGAGTTAGAAAAAATTTTAGAAATAATGTTATAGATTTTATTTTAATGCATGATTAGAATGTGTGATGATCTATGTGATTGATGGTATGCAGCTAGTATATTATGTTATACAGGTGTCACAAATTATGCTAGTAGAGCAAGTTATAATACGGGTTATAGTGACCAACATTCTCCTGTCTTTTCTATGTGAGAAGGTGTTGGTTGTGACCCTATTATCATGCTTGGCTGGTTAGATGGAAGAGGTGGGATGTGACACTATGTCATGATCCACCCTACAATAAAAATTCTAAGCATTGCATTCTCATCGAGTAATATGAGTTATACATATCCACTAACAATCTTCATCTTTTGAATGCATAATTAAACATTTGGCACTTGTTAATTTCACACTAGAAATCCAACGTTCAGGTTCATGCTTCATGAGGCACTGGTTCTCCGGGTAGTGTGTGTTTTATAATAAAACCTTTTTTAGGTTTTCATTTTCTTAATGGTATAAAAAAACTATCCCTTCATGAAATTTTTTTATATAAGAAAATTTAATTCTTGTTAAAAAATTCAAAATTTAAGAGGTTTTCTTTTTACCACCTTAAAAGCATATATTTTTAAAATTGAAGCATACTTTTAAGGGCCCCGCCTTTGAAGCAAGGGAAAACTTACCTAAGCTAAGTTGACTAAATTATTTGTCACGTACTGAGTAGGGTGCTCTTCCCTGGTGGTATTTTAGAGGTAAATAAAATATTATTCTTTTAACATATATTGCATACGTTTTTAAGGTATATTTTTGAAACTGTATTTTTTATACATTATTTTTTATGCATAGATTTGTGTGAAAAAATTAACATGTTGGATGTCGATATAAATAAAAGAATAAATTACGAAATTAATATAGGGATTAAAGTGACAAAATTAAGAGATGAACTAAACACACACACACACACACACACACGCATACTTATAGATATTTATATCGTATACATTCTATATACTTGTGCTTATGCGAAAGAAAGAGGAAGATAAAAGAATATGTATATTTTTAACAGAAGTGAAGCTAGTATTTCTAAAACTGAGCATAGCTTTGGATGTCACTACAAGAAAAAGGGCAATTAGTGACGAAATTTATTGACGCAATATATTTCGTCGGAATACAGACAATATTTTTGAAGCATTTTATGCATCGGTAAATAACCGACACAAAATTGATGCAAAAAGGCGTTGAAAATAATAACACATTTATCGACAAAAAATAGTCGTCGGTAAATTGCGGTAAAACATTACCGATGCAAAATTTTGCGTCGGTAATTTAAAAAAGAAAAAAAGTATTACCGACGCAAAAGTTGCATCGGTAATGTACTTTAACTATTAAAAATTAATTATTATCAAAATAATTTCAAAATATAAATATTACCGATGCAAAGTTGCGTCAGTAACCACATTTTCTATTACCAACGCAAGATTTTGTGTCAGTAATTTTTTTAAAAAAATTATTATCGTAAATTACCGACGCAAATTTGCGTAGGTAAGGACCTTGGAATACACATTCCCGTCAATTGATGTCGAATTACCGACACAGTTGCGTCGGTAATTCCTCTTTATATCAGCACCCTCCCGAAACCCCAGCTTCCATTTCTGGCTCTTCTCTCTCCTGTTTCGCTCTCTCCTCTCTCTATTTCTTACATTTTGTTCGCCGTCGGCCGTTCAATCGCCGCACCGCCACACCGCACCGCACTAGTACATCTTCTCTCTCCATTGCATGCCATGTTATATACATATATATATATATATATACACGCTTATATAAATGCGTGGGTGTTGTTTACAATTTTCGGTATGCATGATTAATGTTTTTTTAAAATTTTTTATTTTTATTTTTATGTGATTAACGGGCTGGCCCAACGACTGGGCCGACCTTGCTTGGTTGGGGCAGCCCAGCCGGGCTGCTGGGCCGGGCCCAGCCCACTTTAATTTTTTTAAATATTTTAAAATTAAATATTTAAAATATTTAAAGAATTTTTTTAAATATCCAATAAATAGTATTAATTTAAAATAATATTTAAAAAATAATATATTAATTTAAAATATTATTAAAAATATCTAATAAATAGCATTAATTTAAAATATTGTTTAAAAAAAAAAATATTAATGTAAAATATTATTAACAAATCCAAAAAATAATATAAATTTAAACTATTTTTTAATAAAATAAAATATTACTTTAAAATATTGTTAACAAAGCCCAATAAACTATTATTAATAAAATAAGATATGAATTTAAAATATTATTAACAAAGTCCATTAGAGAGTATTAATTTAAAATATTATTTAAAAAATAATATATTAATTTAAAATATTATTAACAAATATCCAAAAATAGTATTAATTAACAATATTATTTTAAAAAATAAAATATTAATGTAAAATATTATTAACAAAACCTAATAAATAGTATTAATTTAAAATATTATTAACAAAGCCCAATAAACTATTATTAATAAAATAAAATTTAACAAAGTCCACTAGAGAGTATTAATTTAAACTATTATTTAAAAAATAAAATATGAATTTAAAATATTTATTAACAAATCCAAAATAATAGTATTAATTTAAACTATTTTGTAAAAAAATAAAATATTTATTTAAAATATTATTAACAAAGGCCCAATAAATAGTATTAATTTAAACTATTATTGAGAAAAATAAAATAGTAATTTAAAATATTATTAACATATTTTTTAAACAAATAAAATAAACTAATGAAATAAAATGTTATTAGAATATTGTTTAATAAAGTATTTTAAAAAATTATGCTAGTTTAACACATTAAAATTATATAAAGAATTGAAATAATATTTTTATTATTTATTAAATGACACTTGAAATATATTTTAAAATATTAATTAATAAATATTATAACTACAAATTTAATGAATTAAAAGTTAAAATTAGAAATATTATTTAATAATTAAAAAGATATCTTGAAAGTAATATTTAATAAGGCTTATGTGTATCGTAAACTAAGGTAAATGACAAAAATTCAAATTAATCATAAATTTTTAGAAATGTGTTGTATTAAAGTAGTTATATATTTAATTTGGTTAAAATAAAATTTTAACGTCATAACAAATAGAATATATTTTTATTGATTATTCAAAGATATGAAAATTTCAGAACATCGTCAGTGGATGTATAGTAGGCTTCACGTGGGTAGAAGGGAATTGAAACTGGAATTTATGAATGGTATTGATGAGTTCTTTTATATGTTTGTCAACAACCGGAATTCATAAGAGAGAGGTTGATTTGGTGTCCTTGTTATAAATGTAAATGTTTGAAATATTAGAACCTAATATAGTCAAGATTCATCTTCGTCAAAAGGGATTTATGGAAGGGTGTTGGTATTGGACTTATCATGAAGAGGAGCCCATTGTTGAAATAAGTAGGGCTTATGATGTTAGTGATTCTCCGAGTAATCAACCTGAGAATTTAAATAGATACCAGGAGATGATACATGATTCTAGTAAGCCTTATGCTCATTTTGAGCAGAGAATGGAGGATGCTCCTAATGCTGATGTTCAAAAATTTTTTGACTTACTGAATGCAACAAATAGACCATTATGGCAGGGGTCTCGTCATTCTGAATTATCTGTTGTAACTAGAATAATGAGCATCAAGTTTGATTGGAATGTTGCGTAGTAGTGTGTTGATTCAATGGTTGAGCTTATGTGTGAGACGAGTCCTTATAAGAATATTTGCATACCTCAATCTTATTATGAGGCTAGAAATTTGGTGTCAAAGTTAGGGTTGTAAGTTATGAAAATTAATTGTTGTAAGAATGGCTGTATGTTGTACTACAATGATGACATTGATGAACTTTCATGTAAATTTTGTCATAAACCAAGATATCGACCACGTAGAGTAAGAAGGGAAAATTTCAAAAATGTGGCAGTAAAGTTGATGCATTATTTGCCACTTATTCCAAGATTGCAAAGGTTGTATGTATCAATGAGTTCTTCACCTCATATGAAATGGTAATATGAAAATAGGCGACCTCGGAGTGTTTGAGTCATCCATTAGATGGGGAAGCATGGAAGCACTTTGATAGAGTATATCCTAACTTTGTAATTGAGCCTCAAAATATAAGGCTTGGATTATATTCTGATGGTTTTACTCTATTTAGTCAGTCGTCCAGGTCATATTCTTGTTGGCCTGTAATTATCACTCCTTATAATCTTCCACCAGAAATGTGTATGACAAAACCTTACATGTTTTTGACATGTATTATACCTGAACCGAAACATCCAAAGAGCTTAATAGATGTTTATTTGTAGCCTTTGTTTGATGAATTGAAGTTGTTGAGGCACGTAGGTGTTTTGACACATGATGTTTGTACAAAACAAAATTTTATATTGCGTACAGCTATAATTTGGACAATCAATGACTTTCTTGCATATAGAATGTTGTCTGGGTGGATGACTACTGGTAAATTGGCTTGCCCTTATTGTATGGAGAAAACAAAGGCTTTTACTCTAAAGCATGGTGGTAAGAATTCATGGTTTGACTGTCATCATCAATTTTTACCGTGTGATTGTGTATTTAGAAGGAATAAAATAGATTATATATAGAATAGGGTTGAAACTAATGAGCCGCTACCTAGACTATTTGGTGAACAATTATGGGATAGAGTTTGCATTCTTCCCAAAGTGGTTAAGCATGATCGATCTAAATTATCGGGAACGGGGTATACCATAATTGGACTAAGTAGAGTATATTTTGGGAGCTTCCATATTGGAAAATGTTTTTTGATTAGGCATAATCTTGATGTGATGCATGTTGAAAAAAATGTTTTTGATAATATCTTTTATATTGTAATGGATATCAGATTGAAAACAAAAGATAATATCAAAGCAAGGATTGACTTAGCAGAGATTTGTAGGCGGTGGGATATGGAACTTGTCACATTGCCTAATGGAAAAATTGTGAAACTGAAAGCAAAGTACAGTCTAACTGTTGATGAAGAAGAGCTGTGTGCAATTGGATTAGAGAATTGATAATGCCAGATGGATTTGCATCTAATTGGGCGAGATGTTTTGATTTACAAACAAGTAATGTACATTGAATGAAAAGTCATGATTGTCATATATTTATGGAGTGCCTACTTTCAATTGCTTTCGATTTTTTATCTGATACTGTATGGAAACCTCTTACCGAATTAAGTCAGTTTTTTAAGGATTTATTGCAGCTAGAGCAAAATATTCCAGTAATATTGTGTAAACTTGAAAGAATTTTTTCTACCAGCATTACTTGATTTAATGGAGCATTTAATTGTACACCTTCCATATGAGGCCAGAGTTGGAGGACCTATTCAATACAGGTGGATGTACCCATTTGAAAGGTAATGTTCTAAATGGTTTTGGTCCAAATTTTGTTTTGAATATATTCGTGACAAAATTGTAAAGAATAATTCCGTTCAATGTTTTGGTTTATATATTTTAAGGTGCATGGAGAGTTTAAAAGATCTGTAAAGAATAAAGCACGAGTTGAAGGTTCCATATGTGCGCAATACTTGGCTCGTGAAACTTCACATTTCATTTCATATTATTTTGAGGTGGCGTGTTGTCATCTAGAACAAGATTGCCTCGAAATGATGATGGTGGTGTGAGCAGTAGTCTCCCAACGCTCTCAATTTTTAATCAATCTGGTCGTAGTTCTGGAGCTTGTGCACATAGATATTTTTCAGAACAAGAGGTGTATTCTGCAACTTTGCACGTTGTTCTAAATTACAATGAAGTACAACCATTTATTGAGTAAGTTTTACCCATGTATTATTCAAGTTATTTTTATAACATTTATAGATTGGTAAATAATGTAGTGTTGTTTATTTTTTTATTTGTAGTTTTTTTACATTTGAATAGCATAAGTCAAGAAGATGCTGGGTCATGGATTCAAAATGAATTTCCCGTCTGGTTTAAAGCTTACGTAAGTATATCATTTACAAGTGAAGTTATGATATTATTTTTGTAGTTAACTTTCTCAATATATTATAAATAGGTGCACGATCTTGCCAATGGTGTCACAAATCCGTACTTACGTGATTTATCATTGGGACCAAATTTAAGTGTGAGATCGTACCACAAGTATTTTGTGAATGGTTATAAGTTCCACACAGATAAATACTCCTGAAGAAGGAAAATTGTTAATAGTGGTATATGTGTAAAAGGTGTTAACAATGTGGGAGAAATTGAATATTATGGTGTTATTCGGGAAGTCATAGAATTGGAATATCCCACGCGAACCTATAAAAATGGTTGTTTTGTTTTTGTGTAAATGGTTTGATCCAAGAAGATCTCGTAGTACAAGAGTTCATCCCCTTTAAACATTGTTGAGGTTAATTGTAGTAGGGAATATAATCAATATGATCCGTTCATCATTGCTCAAAATACTAGACAAATTTATTATATTCCTTATCCAGCCATTCGAATGGACAAGGCACATTGGTGGGTGGTTATGAAAACAAAACCAACCGAGCGAATAGAAATTGAGAATGTAAGTACTAAAAAAGTTTATCAAGAAGGGTCTATGTCCCATGTAATGTCTGTAATTGATGTCGATCCATTAGATGATTGCATCATGAAGCAGGATTATACAACAAAATTGATCCAGGATAGTTGGATCAAGAACGACTAACAGAAGATGA